>JAZGTJ010009024.1:0-20030 GCA_036877575.1 Botia almorhae | reverse complement strand
GTGGATGCTGCTCATAGATAGCTGTACCTCCTTTGGCCAAATGATGTATTGTGCTCTAACAGTCTTTAAGATACGGTACTGTATCTGACTTGCTGATATCATAAGGTAAAAATTGCCAAGGAACTTCCCTCAGACTGTCTTACTGTGCTTTAGTTAGGCAGGAGATGTTTTCATCCAGCTAACTGGAATTTGAGTTGATATTCTGCCAACATTTAGTGATATTTGGGAATAAATGTGTGTTAGAGTGAAATGGAAAAAAGGTAAACAACCCCATAATGATCATTTTTTGACTGGTTTATTGCATGTTTTGGTGGAGTTTTTGTTCTTAACACTAAGGTCAGCACCTGTGGTCCATCTTAGTTGTTCATCATGGTCTTTCGTAAACAAAGAGAAAACAGGAAGAACATGTCAGTGTTGGTTAATCACATCGTTGGTTAAATATCTCGCTAATATTCTTCAAGTCATTTCCTAAGTCTAGTGGTATGATGTTAAAGTAGCTTTAGATAAAACAGAGAACTATTTACTTCAGCTAGAACTGTATTGGCTACCGCTAAACATCAGTATTCAATGCATTTATATGTGCACTTATAAATAAACTTGTACATAGTGTTGTGAGTACATGTTAGGTATTAAAGCAGCATGATGTACCTGATCAATCCAGTCGTTGAAAGCAGACACGCGGGTGAAAACTGTGGGTTTCTTCACAGTGTTGCAGCCCAGGCCAGAAACGAAGCTGGCAATACCGTGCACCTCCCAAACGTCGCTGGAGTTCTTGCAGTTCAGGGGGCCACCGGAGTCACCCTGTAGAATATTGAGAAAATGTTAAGTTATGTATCCTCTGTCCTCACACACAGCCGGAGAATCTGAATTAAAGGTACACAGACAGAGTTTCGCTCACATTGCAGGCGGCGACAACACCGTCTCCACCGGAGCAGACCATGGTTTGCTTGATGGATGGACCCCACCAGTCAAGCTTGGTGCAGGTTGCGTGGTCCACAATGGGCATCAGAGCCTGCTGCAGGGTGTCTGGAAGAGGCCCTCCAGCTGAGACACAAGCAAAGCACAATGGCTTTTAGTGGTGTTTAGAGGGTTAAAGGGATAGGGCACCCAAAAATGAGGGTGAGTTAATGATGAACAAAACTACATTTTTGGTTAAGCTATCCCTTTGGTTGAACAAAACCTCAAATATGTTTTATGCATACTAGAGTATACACACTTTTGTCATGCATGCTAGGTATTGTGTGTGCTTACTGGACAGTCTTCCCCAGCCGGTCACATAGCAGGGGTAGTTGTTTGGAAGGATGGAGCCTGCAGGAGGGATGCAGCCCAGCTGAACGGCATCACTTATTGTCACAGGCTCGGAGAGCTTAATCAGAGCAATGTCGTTTCTGCATGCATGCAGTCACAACAATCAGTTAGCAGGGGTTAACGTACAGTAATCAAAACCCCAACAGAGTGATATTGTATCACCATGGGGGGTATTATTTGTGATATTGACCAGCTGACTTTGACCATTTTACAAAAATACTTCACTCCTAACTGCTGCGATTCACCAATCAGTCGTAAATCTACGTATTAAACCAACAAAATACTCAAAGCAAACGTTTGTTTTCCTTCCTATTAAGTTTCAGTGAGGTGAAACATAGAAAAAGACACATCATGAATTTAAAGCTAACGTTCCAAGTTTAAGAGAAAAATTGTTCAACCTCTGAAGCATTTCTCACCCAAGGGCCACAAATATGGGGTTCCATTTCTCATGCACAATGATCTTCTCTGGGCTGATGGCCTTTGAACCAGCCTCATCCTCTGCCAGGTTATGCTTCCCAACAAACACCCTGTAGGTCCTCGAAGAACTACAAGATACAAGATGCATGGAGGTTAAAGGCAGCTGAAAACTACCGCTGGAAAATACTGAAAAACTACTACTGAAAGCATCTCTCCCAAGCGTGCTTGCAACATGTGACACACATTACAAACGTTATACATACTGTATAAGGTAAAATTCTGCATCAGTCAAATATTAATATATTCATAAGAGTATACCCTAAATTACAGCTGTAGCTATTCTGAGACCGTTGGCTTACATTCTTGTTTTTTCAAGGTAATCAAAAAACATTCTTGAAGTAACGGTAGAACTTTTTAAAACATCATATATATCCACAGTATTGTTCTTAGTAGTTAGGGGAATGTTTTAAAAACGTTACAGAATTAAAATGTTTAAATGATGTTCTTGTAACCAAGCAATAACGTTAATACAATGTCAAAAAAAGACATTTCAAATTGTTTCTATTGTTAGCTTTTGGGTCTGGGGCCTCCTGACAGACTGTTGCTCGGGCCCCTTACATCAGTACCGCTTAAATACGGACTATAGCCCTGCTTAATAATGGAAACACTGGATTAAAGTCCAGCACCTGATACAGTGAGCAGCAGTCATCACCCAGTTGGTAGCAATGATAGATCCTCCACAGGTGTGGTACCATGATCCACCATTCTGATACTGCAGAGAGATCTAATCACAAGACAGATGCAGAAAGCAGGTGAAATGCTTTATAATGTATTATAGATATTTAGAGACATTACTGTATGAAAAGCAGCATGTAACAGAATAACAGGCAGTAAAGCAGATACCAAAGTCAAAAGGAGGTTGTAATGAGACTTTTTAAAGGCACTGCTAGTACAGAGAGAGAAAAAAGGGAGAAAAGACAGAAAGAATGGTGCTGGTACCTGCCAGGGCCAGCTGTGGGGTCTGGCTTCCTCTCCATTGACCACACGGGAGGTAAGAGGAGGAACGGGCGGTTGGCCACACCCAAGGGCTGCAGCAGAAATTCAAAATGACCTTTATTACTTCACTCACTGAAAAGTGCTAATGTGCAGTTATTACCTTAAGGATGTTCTTGCCCTAACATTAATTTTATATACGCTAATATAGTCAGAATAATTCAGGCATTTCAAACATTATTTTTAACTTGGATAAAAAACATGAAACACATTTTCGTTTACCTGACAAAACATTTGACAGTGTATAACAAAAGAATATCAGTTTATAGTTATATTGCAGGCTGTTTAGGCTGAACAATGAGCAGGTGTCTTACCGCAAGCAATGAGCGCAGATGCAAGAATTAGGGAGAACATGGTGACTCGGGTCATCAGCTGCTGAACGCTGGCACAGGCCGCATTTAAACCCTTCTAGTAGTGATGTCACACTGGTCACACAAAATGTGGCCATTGACAGGTGCTACATACAAGCCACCTGTTATGCCTGGAAAAAATTATCAGCTTTTAAACAGATGCTTTCTCTGGATTAATTCTCATGGCCTTCACACTCAAACTTTTGTCATCAATAAATTTACTAAAAGAAATGTTAACACATGGAAATGCAACATAATAATTCACAATAGCATCGCTACATTTAATTACCCGTGTGTTCATAATCACATTGAACGTGGCCTTATTCAATGCTCCGTATTTAAGCTACATGAGGCTACATGCTACATTCTAACAATGTTTTCGTCAAGTAACAAAAACAAAACTTCTAATAAATACGTGATGTTGTATTAACGTTATTGCAATTCTATATATAACATTAAAAAACATTTTAATGTTATTACTGCAAGAACTGCAGTTTCGAGCAGTATTATTACTACATTATGCAGCACCAGTACAATTTGGTACACATAAAATTGTACTATTACAATAACAACATTTTCTCTGTTAAGTTATGTTTCCTAGCTATAATGTTGTTAGTGATCTGGTCACAAGAAGTTGCATTTAACAGATTTATTTAAAAATAATGTAGGTATTATTGTGAATTATAAATAGGGTCAGCAGGTGGCACGTTCTCAGGGAACTGATGTTACCAGCCAAATTGACAGATAACTTCATTCTTTCCAGAAAACTCAGCGTAAGCATATCTCATTGAAACTGCTGAACACAATTCAGACATATGCTGTGTATACTTTATAGGATGAAAAAGTGAGATGAAATTTCCCTATTTATTTATTTAACAAAAACATCACTGTTTCGGAGAACACCATGGGAATCACATTTAAGTATTTAAGCACATTCAAATCACTACTTAAATCACTTCAAGTTTAAATGAAGACTCTTGATTCTCGAAATTCTATTCTAGAAAAATACAGCTATAATATTAACTGAACATGTCATTTCACTTTGAACACACATCGGAATATGCACATAAATGAACATAAATATGACATAAATAACAGTTTGGGTGGTTATACTTGCACTTTGCCAGTAAAGAAATATAGACCTTTTTATTTTACATTTACAATGTTCTGAAATGTTGCTGCTACACTGATATAATCACTAAGATCTAGATTCTACAGCAAAGAAATCAGTGCCTCATACGTCCTCTCTTTATTCAAAAGGTAATGCTTTACAAATATTCACCATGAAAGACATTTTTGAAAGCTCTTTATCCTGCATACAGAGGCTTTAATCCTGTCTGGATCACAGCATACTGAAGCAGTCAAAGAGAAGATTTAACAAGATCACGAGTCTCTGATTCTCATGCTGTTGCATCACCTCACTGCCGATCAAATTAAGGCGCTTTCTGGTATCGCATATGGAAGGTATCTGAAAGTGAAATTACTGAAACTAAAAACTTAATTATCTCTGAAACTTTGTGAGAGCTGATTTGATTTGCTTTCAATAAGCTGAACGACTGTAACTCAACATTGTGTTTATGTAATTATTCATAATATAACTTAGATAAAGTTTGCCCTAAATATGATTGGCCTTTGTTTGTACGCATAGTCTGTCATATGTAGTTTGTATATACAGTCTTTATTGTTTTATTCTTAACATTGTGCCTTAAAATAAATTAAGATGCTGCAAGTTCGACTTAACATGTCACTCTTTAAAATGATGGGGGAGGTTAAAATGAAAACTGCAACCTGCCGCTGTTGTCTTTAAAATGAAATACAAAAATCAAATTCATCTCTTATCATACTTGTCATTATTGAGAGGGCATGAGATGCTGACCTTTCATTACCATAACAACTTCTGTATCAGCTATTCTAGTCCAGCATTTGTCTCACAAGCTAACAAAGCAGTTGTGTAGTAACACTCTTACTGTAATTACACAAACTTGTAACGGTGATATTGTTTTGCTTTGGCTCTGATCAAGTGAAATGACCTTTACAGCATCTTATTGTCTTTTTTAGCTATTCTGAGTAGTAGTCATATATTACTTACTAGAATAAAACATCAAGAAATTATATTGATAATCTTAACTTAATCTGTGGCACACTAAGACTTCCAGTAATGCATAAACCATCACAGGATCCAGTGTGTAAAGTATCAGGTAAGATCTTCTGTGCTCAACTAATGCATGCTGGACTAGAGAAAAGAACATCCAAGTCAGCAGGTGGCGCTCGTGCTATACTGAAACAGCTTTACAGTGACTTCAACTTTGCTCCACACTTCATTGATTACAAACAGGAAGAGAAGGAATAGCGAGAGATAAGTGGATACTTAGCACCGCTGGAAGCTATTTTTTGATACAGAATTGGTCAAAACTGCGAAGATACACTAACCGTAATTTAAGTGATTTCTCTTATAACAAGTTTAGACCCAAGGTCGTTGTTTTGGCATACAGTATCATAATTGTCTGTCGCAACAACCATTAAATATTCCGTAACTTCTCGTTACTACGTTTTTAGTAATACGCTTTAGAGCGACGCAAACCGGTGTTTGGATGGACTGTGTGTTTAGTAAAACTGTTGTGAAAAGCACCATCAGATCATCAAAGACTGGTAAGATGTTGTTAAGATTTGTTTTTTAAACAAATATAACAACTGTAAGTATTTAATTATAGGTCTTGTGTTATGTATTCTTCCCGTTTGTGTGTTAACGCTATACGTTGTGTACATTCTTACATGCTGTAATGGGGATGCATTCGGTGTTCAGCTCTGGTTTCGCCCACATGTTTTGAACTCAGTGTATGTTTTGGCAAAGTGTGTATTTGCGAAGATAGTGAAATATATGTTTTATTCTACATGTTATTGAGACTAAGGTGTTATGAAAGGCGCTATACGCCTTGAACTTGTATCTTTACAATACTGAGGCGTGGCCCCTGAAGGACCTTTTGCGTCATACTGTGCTAAGTGCATTTACTCTGTTGATGTCAGTAACGTTGGGAGGGCGGTATGCCTTTGTTCCGGCAACTCGAACCCACGGTGGACGGAGAAAGTCAGAGGAAGAAAAAGCGCAAGAATGGATGGACTCAGTGCGGGGACCGTCCATCCACACTGGTTGGCCTTTGTCTCCAAAACTTAGCTGAAAACATGAAGGATATGTGGGTAAAAGACTATGCTCAGAAATACATGGACCAGTATTTCTTCAGATACGTCATGGGTCCCTTCAGTTCGCTGCGTGAGTTTTTGCAAAATCTAGTGCATGTATGAGTATTTATCAATGGAATAAATTATCCACTGGAAAATATTTTGATTGAACGCTACACTGAACATGAGCTTGTATGTGCGTGTTTGTCTTTCAGCGGGTGAGTTGCTGGACGAGCTGCTATGTATCGTGTCCTCCCGGAATCTGTTGACACGCGCTGGCCTTCATCTTCTCCTTCTCCCTCAGTTGACCTGTCTGTCTCTAGCATCGGCATGCAGCCTTGTCAATGCCAACCTGTGCTCTCTTATCCAGATACGATGCCAGGTTAACACAGACTGCACGTTTTTTTATAGAAATTAAATGCTGTTGTCATGGCACAAAAAATTTAGAATTTAAAACGGTTCGAAATTTTGGACTCTCTAAGACAGTTAAGACATGTTTTTGAAAGAAATTGATGCTGTTGTTCATTAATGTACAGTCAAAGTCCAAACAATACAGTCCAAGTCCAAGCTATTTTTTTTATCTGTATGTGTTTTAAAATTAAGTTTTATCTTGATAGCAAAGCCTTTTATTTAGCAGCCATTACAAGTCTGCAAGGAAAACATGTTGTAATTGTAATGTGTTAATGTGATACACTCAAAACCTTTGTTTTTATAAGCACAGTTGCAAATGCTCGCATTACATGCATGCAGCTCTTGATCTTTGTCACTGTCTTTCACAGAACCTTCAGTCTTTGGATCTCAGTGGTGCACAAAATATATCATCCTCGGTGCTGTGTGAGCTGCTGGGCAGCCTTCACCGCCTCAGCTGCCTCTCTCTGGCTGGAACCCTCTGTGATCAGACGGTTATATCTGTGGTGGGCCGTCAGTTCCCTAGCATAAAACACCTGGATGTGTCACGATGTCTCCACCTCACCCCTGCAGGCCTGCTCCCGCTGGGCCACCAGGAAGAACCAAACGTGATGACCATGAAGACTTTATGCAGCCTGCTTGCTTTGGATATCAGCTTGGCCCACAGTGAGGGCGATACAGTAGCTGCAGTCGCGTTTCTGCTGCTTAGCTTACCCAAGCTCCAGAGGTTGGCAATAGAGGGTCTGGGGCAGGCTTGTGTTCTCATACAGAACAGGGAATTTGAGGTGACCGAGGGGTTCACTAGTCGAGAAGGAGTGCTGGGCCTCAAAGACTTATGGGCTAAGAGGATACAGGAAGACCAGTTGAGAGACAACAGACAACAGAGCGCAGATGGGGAGGAGAGTTTAACTTTAGAGGAAAAAATAGATGAATGGTCGTTATTAGAAGGGCAGACTGATGAGGTAAGACAGAAGGACAGCAAAGATGCTACAGAGATAAATAGATGCATAGGGATTTCAGAGGAAAGATATGTAACGGAAGGAGGTGGATACAGAGGTTCTAATGGAAGAGACAGTGTGACAACATGTCTGAGGGATGTACAAGGAGCATCTCTGAATACCTTGGAGGCAGTAGGGAACATCTGCCCAGACCTGCGTATCCTTTCATTAGACTGTCTCCAGCAGCATCCTGACAATGAAGATTCAAGATGGTTCAAACAGGCAACAGTTTTGGCCAGAGGTCTTGGTAGATTTTCTGGCCAGCTGCGCTGTCTTTCCCTTCAGTTTGCTGGTCTAATGTCTGATCTAGTTCCAGCCCTTCAAGCTGCAGGCTCACACCTGCTCTCGCTCACCCTGGAAGGGATCAGAGCTGATGGACAGGCTTCTTTACTGGAGCTTATTCATGCCTGTCCAAGACTCACCTCGCTGACTGTTCATTTAGACCCGCCCAGCACTAACTGGGGTGGAGATGATGATGTGGAGGAAGACGTTGAAGATGAAGGCCTGCTTTCTAATCTCCCATGTATTCCACACCTCCGCTCTTTAACGCTAAAGTAAGTTAAATAACATATTTTAATGAGCTTTATACTAGATGCATTGTATTGACGTGTTTGCACTGGAATGAAATCTGTATGTAAATATATTTTCTTTCCCAACAGTTTTTCCATGGATGAGCAACACATGATGCCTGCACTGTGTTGGAGGTCTCTGAAGGGGGTGCTGTGGGCACTGATTCGAGGTGCTTCTCTCCTTCAGCAGCTCTCATTAATTGCTGTACCCTGTCGATTGGACCCTGTATTCAAACTGGTTTTGAACCATCCGGCTAAACCCATTGGTGCGTTGGACGACCCCCCACTTCAACGTCTTAAGTCTATTAGCCTGAACCGGTCAGATATCACTATGTGGACAGCAGTTCATATCGTAAATACATGTACGCACTTATCTAGTTTAAATTTGAGTGGCTGCTGGGCAATGACGTTAAGCAATATCACGAAGTTACAATGCAAAGCCAAAAGGAGGCGCCATACACTGCAGATAACGTGGGCATGAGCTGGTAACTACAGGTGACTAAACGATACATGAGCTAAAGAAGAGTTCATGCCGAGATTAAGTAGTTACACTTATTATGAAGAGTACGTGATTCTGTTGAAATATGCTGTTGTTTATTGCCTGATGTTTTTACCGGTGCCTAGCAGTTTATTTTTAAACGTAACAGAATACGTTTATGTATCATGTAATTTATGTACTCAGAGCTTTATTACAAGTCTATATTAAATATGTATTTCAGATATATGCATTTAAGGAACAATTTGTGAGAGATGCAATTGACATGGATATAAAATTGAGATTTACTCTTCAATAACACTTGCTTTTGAGTAATTGTTTTTTCCCCTGTCGAATCATATTAGCCGTTTCTAAACGCCTAGTTTTAAAATTATGCAATGCTAAGTCTTGACTATGCGTCGGTCACAATAAATATTTTTCTAGCACATATGACATTAAAGCAATCTGCTGTTTAGTGTTGCTACACTGGTAATAAAAGCTATTGTACTCGATGCGACCTCGTTGTGCACTTATGATTCTCTTTATACAACCTTATGAATCTTTCTATACATCGTGGGTGGAAAGTGAAACTAGTACGCTTGTGGGTGGAGTTTCACAAAGGTCGAATTCATTCATTGGCCAGGTAACTCGCGCCAATTTACCAGCCTTGTCCTCTAAGCAAATCTATGGGACTAGATTCACAAACGTCACTTGCGTAATTCATATTCATGAGCAAAACGTTTGACGTAGTGGGGTTCGTACAGCGGCTGGCGGGAGACGAATATAATCCGCGGTTACAGTGTGGCTAGTTATATCAATTTTAGACAATTATGTCTCGGCTTCTCAACTGTATCGTTGCAGTTTGTCCCGATATGGGAATAGGGAACAATGGAAATCTACCATGGCACCCAATAAGACTAAGGTGAGGGAGTTTTTACTACGTCTTGGTATTTGTTGCTAACTGTCAAGCTAATGTTCTGTCACGTTGATACAGTATGTGAAAGGATTTAGGACATATCGAAGTGTTTGGTTTTTTATTTTGCAACAGCTATAAAAGTAACTATAAAACAGTCAAAAGCGATGTCATTTATATTTGCACATTTCGGTTTTCTTTTACAAAAGAATAAAATCTTAAAAACAAAAAATGACAGTAGGAAGAATGTGCAACTGAAAATTGAGTAGGACGTTCCTAAGAAACTTTGTATGACCGATCTTTGCCGCACCTTCATCTTTTCAGTAATGAATTCAAGCACTTTCAGAGAATGACCATGACCCCTTCAGTAGAAGGTAATATCTTCAGTTATTCAGTCTTTCTTCAGTATTCAGTCTTGTTATACCTCTGTTTTTTCTGACATTTTTTTCAATTGTTAAACTTAAACACATTTTTTATTGTTTTTATTTGACTGCGTAACTTGACAGGTAAAAAGAATGTAGTCGTCATGGGCAGAAAGACGTGGTTCTCTATTCCTGCAGCAAACAGACCCCTGAAGAACAGAATCAACATAGTCCTCAGCAGAGAGCTCAAGTAACCTTTTACATAGTTCACTGTCATTCATGATGTAATAAACCTCTGTACTATGTACTTAAAGTGTTAAAAATGCCTGTTGTCTATCTCTCACTGCACAGGACAGCCCCAGAGGGAGCTCACTACCTGGCTTCAGGCTTCAGCTCTGCCCTCAGTCTATTGGATAGCCCTGATCTGGAGAAACAAATGGACCAGGTTTGGGTCATTGGTGGCAGCGCTCTGTACAAGGTTAGGAAAACTTCTATAATAGGAAACTTGAAAAGTTAAACATTATAGAATAAAATATTATGCAATATTTCATGCTTGTTGTAATTTTGTATAATGTTGAGGTGATGATGAATTATTGAATGGCTTCAGATCAGCTCAGTTTGTTTAAATGCCCATCCACTGACATTTTTTCTGTACCTCAGTCCTCTGTTATGTCAAGTTTTTGAGGGTTTACCTGCCCATAGTTTTTCCATCATGCAACAGATTTTCATAGTTTTATGTAAATTTCAAATGCATTTAAAATGTATTTATACCATGTGGTAGAATATTACAGTAATACCTTTTTGGAGGGTAAATTTGGTGAAACATAATGTGCATAGTCCATCTTCACCACAGTTATATAGCACTGCATAGTCCAGATCTGTCCACCTCTGTATAACCAGTTGTTATGGAAACCGCCTCAAGGCAAATTGCACAAAAGACTCTTCTCTCACGATCCTTCATCCTCACACATGGTTCTTTTGATATCTCCTACAGTATTAGCTAGTGAAATATTTGTGTATGGGATGATGTTGTGTGTTCTGTAGGAGGTGATGGAGAGCCCGGGTCGCAGGCGTCTTTTTGTAACACGGGTCCTCAAGCAGTTTGACTGTGACACATTTTTGCCTGATATTAACACGGACAAATACAAGCTTCTGCCTGAGTGAGTGCTCACACAGCTTTTGCTCACTTAGAGAGGCTTAGTTTAGTAGCCACTTGTATAAGATCTTGTTACAATGCTAAAATTTAATGATTTCTCAGCATCAACTTTGATACCATAGAATAATCTAGAGTAATAGATTAATACATGCTTATTACATAAAACATGTTATAAATCTTTCCAGTACTTCTAAAGTATCTAATGTATGCGTTTTTAGCGATTCAGAAATGCATGTCGAGATCCTGCTGTGTATGTATGTACACGTGACTGTTCAAAAGTCCCACCTGTCAATCATATAGCATTCTGTTACCAAACGGAGTTGGTAATCTCTACTACCAGTACAAAGAAAAAAAATTCTATTTTTTGATTGACTTTTAATTTTAATAACAACTTTGTATTAAACAAAAAAGACAAGGACGGAAATCTAAAGCAGTAAAAGAAACATGAAAACTGCATCGTTTTGCAGCAGTTTCATTTATAAGGCGCAGGCTTTCAACATTTGTTTGGTAGTATTCTTCTAGCCGTGTCCTTACTGCCATTAATGGGTTTATTGGCACTGGAACAGACATATTCTGTGTCGCATATCCAGTTAGAATTGTGAAGAGAGTTGCATCAATGAGAAAAAGCCCTCTTGTTATGTAAAAGTGGCATCTAGCATCAAAGGTGCACTGCACCAAATGTCACATCTCTCAGGCACACAGCAAGCGCTTAAAGAGAAGTTAAATGCACACAAATTGTTAACAGGTTTCATCACGGCTACTTCATCTAACAAAGACCAACAGAACGCTTTACTGTTTGCTGTTTGTTCCCTTTTGTTATTTGTAGTTTAATCGGTTTGCATATTATGAAATTGATCTGCTCAGGTCTACCATTTAATTATAGTCAAAAGGGTTAAATGACACAGTAAGCATTTATATATAAAGTAAATAGGAGTTAAAAAGTCACAATATTTGTCAATTTAATTTGTGAAAGTCTGTCAGTTAAGAGCTGTATATGATGACAGAATTATGTTTTGTAGTTCTGAGTTGTCTTTTTATATAATTGCATGCAACAGTCATACCATAGCTATAAATGTCATTATACGTTCTCTTTGTCTGTTCAGGTTTCCAGGCGTCCCAACAGGCTTGCAGGAGGAGAATGGTGTTCAGTACACATTTGAAGTGTACGAGAGCATTGACCACTAAAGATCTTTGTACATAATGTTAAGGTTGGAAAAGGGTGATCTAGAGGGTGGCGTTTTTGCTCTGACATGTTGAAAGGTGAAGCTTTTATGGGAGACATTAGTTGTTATCTGGCTTGTTACCTGATGTCATCCTGCTCCCATTTGTCAATCTTTTACTTAAAAACAAATAGAAGTGGCAGACGCACAAAATTCACAATAAAGAATAATGTTACAGTATTATGACGTCACATGCAGGATTTAACTTAGATACATTTTGTTTTATTTGACACTGTTTATTTGCAAATTAACAGTAATATGGGAAGTAGGCAGGACATTAGAGGGAAAAAGAGAAAGAGACTCAAACCTGTGTCACTCATTCTAACATGTCAGAACATGGCTGCTAACTGCTAGGCTAAACTTCCATTTAACAAGCTTATTACTTGGTTATGGTTTCAAATATTCATAAATCACATTTTTTTTGCAATAAAATGTCTTTCTCACATCTGCTGTCCACTTAATTATTCTTCACCTCTTCAGCTAAAAAAGACAACCAGCTCATCTGCATATCCAATAGCAACTGAAGTGTCTTCTGTTAAGCCAGCCACAAGATCTAGCTGCCCTCATGAATATGGATGTTGTGTTTTGTCTTGAGACGGGCTGATTGACAAAAGGTTCTTGTATAGTAAAGGTGACAACATTGTAGCATGTTTAGTGTCACCCACACAAACTCCTTCATGGTGTCTATTTTCAAAAGCCAGATGCTGCAATCAGACACAACCTTTTAGAACTGATTGATTTCGGGTATGTCAGCCTAACGTAATACAAATGTTTACCACCAGGCTGAAATAAATGACTGGAATTCCAATTACCCATTACGCGCACCTTGCATGTACGCTAAGTAGCACTTGGACTTATTTTCATGCTACGGTCAGTATCTAGAGATCTGTGTGTTCCCACTTTATTAATGTATGTACGTTACCATTTTATAACAAAATGTAAAGGTAAAAAATTGGCAGAAAAGGACATGGTCCTGAATGACCCATTATTTGTTGTTTCTGGAACAACAGTTATGTCAAAGAAATAAAGCCCTAACCTTAACTGTAAGCTGCCCCTAAAATCAGTGGAAGAAAATAGGTTGTAATGATGCCACCTAATTATATCATCAACCTTAGCCTTAAAATCTTTTTTTTCTATTATCAGTATTAAGTCCTACCTAATAAAAACATTCACAATGAAGGAATGTTTGACAAACTGCATATGCTTTTATCCTGAGAACTGTTACATGTAGGTTAGTGTGTCTGTCCACATCTTTGCTATGAAACGTGACCTTTTTAAAACCCATTAGGGGTCTTATTATCGCCCTTCCATTCTGTTCTGTCCTTGTATTGCGGTCTTGTCTGTAGTGACGGCATCACTCAAAGCAATCAATACGCTAACCCTGCACGTCCCTCAGGAGCTGATCTGCTGCCTCAAAGGCGAGACAGTTGTGTCATAATGATGTAACCGCACCATAGGAGCCGTTATACGCACAACCTGAACACATGAGCTCAATAATTCTTTCGCAATGCGAGAATAATGGGCAGATCGCTCACTGACGCTAGACGTGAAGAGATTGGCGTCACCTGGCTCTATTAAGCCTGACTGTCCCCCCCAAAGCACAGGGACTCGTGGTGAGAGTGCATAGCAGACCTGAGAGCAGAGGCACCTGTTTTCTCTGCCTCCCTTTTCTATCTGTCTCCGTTTCATTCACAGTCAGTCAGTGAGCATCTTCACACGTCCATCTCTCGCATCAAGCTGCTCTGTTTAGCTTTTGAACTTGACAACTCCAGCTTCTGTTTTTAACCACTGGATTACCTTTTTATAACAAATGACAAGCCACAGGAGCAAGCTACTGGGAAACTAGGAAAAGATTGGTTTAATAAACACAGGTAAGGACAAATTTACAAGATTTTTAACGTTTCTGTAAAATACACATAGCTCTTCATAAAGTACAAAAAATATTTTGTTGTTTTTTTTTAGTTAGAATACATTTGTACATATACTTAAAACTTACAGTTGCATGTAATATGAATATTTCTCGCAGGCTGCTTGAATACGTGAAACGTGTATATTCGAGTAGATTCGACATTGTCTTTATTTATTCACAGATCTGATTAAAAACACAATAGCGCGCACAAAATTAAAAGATAAAAACAACTTTCTAAAATAGTTTAAAATATGTTTTTTGAATAATATTTTTATTAGTTTTGCCTTACAATAATTTTTGTATGTAATAAAATAGATGTTGAAAATAAAAAACACATTTCTCTACGCAAAATTTCTAAAGTGTGTTTTATTAAAGTGAAACTACTGCGCACACAAAAATGTGCTGTTATCATACACACTTATTCCACACAGTACTAAAACCGTATCCTCATAATGGCTAAGAAGGCTTGTAATTTATTCTCCCAATAATGCAAAAAAGCAGAACCATCCTGGCAAACCTCGAAAGCGCAGCGAGAAAGCTTTCATCGCCCTCATTAATCAAGACACACAAAAAACTATTCTTAATCATTTATCATTCCGTGTCACAGAGAGTGGGTTTTCATTTTCCCTGCAGGTGTTTTAAGAGGGGGGAAAAAACGGCCCACCATTTGCGAGGAAAATTAAGTATTGCGTGATCGGGCATGAATCACAGATGCATACAGGTGCGTGAAGTGGTCTGTTTGGTGCTCCACTTCAGCACTGCTGCGGCAACAACCGCCACCCTCGTCTGTTTTGGGCCTCATTTGCACCGTGCTTTTTAACACGAGGCGGTGGCAGAGAGAGAGAGAGGCCTGTCATTAAAAATTCTCTCTGTTCCCAAGGGCGATTGAAGACTGGGGGTACGCCACACAAAGCTGTGCTTTTAAATGCCAGCCCAGGGAGCTCTAGGAATTAGCAGCTTGAACCGAGATGTCCTGCAGTGACCAGGCAGTGCGCTTGTACTGGAGCAATCAGGATCTTAGCCTGCCTACACGATTTGATTTGATTTGATTTGACAAGGCAAACTGTCAAACAGGAGCGGTTAAAATAACAAATACAATACAAACATGACACGTGGAGTGAGAAAAACAGCTTCCTAAAGTTAAAAAAATAAAGGTTCTTACAGTGATGCCACAAAAGAACTATTTTTGGTTCCTTAAAGAACCTTTCAGTCAACTTCTTAAAGGAACCATTTCTTTCTCACCTGTTTATAGTCTAAAGAACCTTTTCCACTACACTTTTTTTTGTGAAACAGGTTCTCTAGATGTTAAAGGTTCTTAATGGAACCATATATCCAGCAATGGTGCTTCTATGGCATCAGGAAGCACCTTTTATAAGAGTGCAGGGCAAGGCAACAGACACGATTTAAGGCTTGTATCGACGTTAGTGAAAGACTGAGATCACATGGCCGAAGAATTTTTAAAAGAAAGTTTTCTCCATGGTGCTGACGCACGTCTCATTTAGCATTGTTGCATGCAGCCTCCACCTCAAACAGCGGCTACAGTAAAAACGTCACCTCAGGCTTATTTTGATTTATCCTCTTACTCATCTTAGTTGACGTTTATAAATCTGACTGAGATGGTCTCTTGCTCTCTCTTTGTTAAACAGAAAGCACACTGCGACTGCGCTGTGAGTTGATAGAACAAGGCCACATGCACAATAGACCGTATAATGGAATGCCATCATTCAATGAGGCAAATACAGATCGCCTCAACCTATTGAATTTCAGACTACTGAATAACGCTGCTGTCGCTTTTACTAAAAACAGACTGTTCATGTCCGGGGTGGGAGAAAATGCTAGATGCTGGACTGCGGTTTTACTTATACTAAACGTGCCCGTTTGAACATATATGCGTCACCAAAAATGTTTCATAATCACATGCAGTAACACTGAGCATCTTACAACAGAAATATTCTGCACAAATGAAGAGAAGATGAAAGGCAAAGGGCTAATCTTATGTAACAGGCATTGGGTAACTAATTCAAGTTTTCTTATGTCTTCTTGTCAAGTACCACCTAAACATGCCACCTACAGTCATCGTAACAAACATCTTCATATTAGCGTCGACCTCTGTGAATAGAGAGAGACTAAATTATAGCAAGATGCCTTTCTAACATATTCTACTGAGGCGAGAACATTTCAATGTCAAAGAGACATCAGCTTTGCTTTGATGAGACTGAATCAGATACAAAACAAAGGCAAGTGCTTAAGCAAAAACCTTGAGATTCTGAGCAGTGCTTCTGATGCAGTGCACTTTCCTTCCTCGCCCAACAGAATCAAGACTTCAGCTGCATCTGAATGACCCGCGATCCACCGAGCCACCGTGACATTAGCCTCTCAACACTCAGACCACACAATAATGGAGGACTCAACAGAGGTGCGGACAGATGGAAACTCCTTGCTTAAAGCCGTATATCTGTGTCGCCTGAGGCTCACACGCTTGCTTTTGGAAGGGGGTGCTTACATCAATGAAAGCAACGAGAGGGGAGAAACTCCACTAATGGTGGCCTGCAAGAGCCACCATGCTGATGCTCAGAGCGTGCCGAAACCCAAGATCATCAGGTGGGTCTCACGTAAGGTCTAGACCAGCTGACGTATTATGTAATGAAATGTACTTATTGTACGTAATCAATCTTCTCAACAGGTATCTTCTTGAGAATGGTGCAGACCCCAATATCCAGGACAAGTGTGGTAAAACAGCCCTAATGCATGCCTGCATTGAACGGGCAGGGCAGGAAGTGCTGTCCCTTCTTCTGTCCAGTGGAGCAGACCCTAGTTTAGAGGACCACAATGGGTCTTCTGCTCTGGTTTATGCAGTTAATGCTGGGGACAAGGATGCACTGAGAGTGCTATTGGATGCCTGCAAAGCGAAGGGCAAAGAAGTTATCATCATCACAACAGATAAACTACCCTCTGGAAGACAAATGACCAAACAGTACCTGAATGTACCACCTCCTCCAAATCTCGAGGATCGATTGCACTGTGCCCCTGCATCATGCATGTCCCCCTCTGAAATTAAAATCCGTACCCCTCAAATTTCGCCCCCCTCCAGCAACCAGTCGGAAAGCCCTATTTCAAACCTGAGGGAGAATCAAAGCCTGGGCTCCACCTCAACACTTTCCGCATCTAAGCCTGGATCACCTGTTCCAGATTCAAGCCCTCTGCAAGCAGCTAGTGTAGCTAAGCTGCTGCATCTACAGAGGCTTCACTCAGAGCCGTGGTTGAAGATCCCTCCATCTGTACTCCTACAGCAAAGCAAGTCCTCATCCTTGACAGAGGAGCTGCTAGATATCACCCCTGAAGAGGAGCTCTCTTTCGGGTACAATGGTTGTCCACCTCCCCTGAGAGCCACAGTATCACGGCATCAAAGCATTGATATCAAAGACTCCACTGCTCTGCTCAGATCCTTCGAGAAAGCAGCTGAGAGTGACAGAGAACTAATAAAGGACCAGAAATGGCTGAGTAGAAAAATGTCCTATGATGGAGAGTTACTACCACACTCGTCCCATCAGAACCTCAAACAGGCATCTATCTCAGACATGGCCCCGGTGAACAGTCTCCGCAATGTGTTTCAACGCCGCAACATTGGAATGGACCACTACAGCTCTGACTCCCAGTTGCCTCAATTTGGCAGTCAGCCCTCTGAAGACCTTGGAAGGTCTGGGGGAGGAACTGGAGGAACAGAGAAGCGTAAACTTGTAACCAGCCGCTCCTCCACTCTGTCAGGATCCAGAGAGTCTTTGGAGAGTCTGGTCCAGAGAAGAAGCCCAGCGTTGCTGGAGAGGAGGGGATCTGGAGCTCTGCTCCTGGACCATATCTCACAAACCCGGCCTGGCTATCTGCCACCTCTCAATCCACATGCGCCCATACCAGATATTAAAGCCAATACCAACATTGGCTCCAACAGTGGAAGCAAGCCTGTGGCAGGAACTACACCCATTGTTCCAGGAACTAGACATTTTGTGCCCTGTGCCCCAAGCCATCCTAGAGATCACAAGAACAAGAAGACTCTGCTAAGACGACACTCCATGCAAACGGAGCAGATTAAGCAGCTGGTCAATTTTGAAGAGATCTTTGGTCAGTAAACATCAGAGAAAGGTTGGTATAGATAAAAAGGTCTAATGTCGTAAAAGGGAAAAGAATTACTACTGTGAGTAATATCTACTGTGAGTTAGATATCTGAGCAGGATACAGTTTAGATTTAAATTATAATGAAAAATATCTCAGCCACCCATGTAAATGCACTTTCTTAGACTGACTGATGGGAATATATGTTAAATGTCACAAAGTTACTGCACTTTACTGCTGTTCCTTGTGCTCTGTTATTTAGTGCACTGAATCAGAATACAAAACCTTTGCTGCTGTTTAACGTACTGCTTTCTCTTGAAACTCGATTCATGTGTGTATTGTCTTTTTATCCACAGAACAGAATATATTGTGACTTGTGTCTATTTATTGACTGTAAATAAACGTAATGACAGAAAAAAACACCTTCAGTCTCCTGTGCATATACACATATATATATATATATATATATATTAATAATGTTTATATATGCTATAAGAGGCATAGACATAATAGGTTTTCATTAGTTTTATTAGGCATATACAATGTCAAAATGCAAATGTACAAAATGTAAACATAGGTTACAAAAATACAGCAATTCTGAAGGATTTTGTTTAACCTCTAGGCATTAATGAGTTATATATAGTATATATAAGTTATATATATAATGATTTATATTATGTATAGTACTCACATGTCGTACGTTTAGTCTTTCCACTTTTCAGTTAAATGTAATTGGTTTTCTTTAGTAGCCAGGCAGTCCTTTAAACTGTGTCATCTGTGATTCTAATAGATCATAGTAGATCCTGGACTTGCTGAAGTTTTGCCTGTAGGGCAACAGTTCCTCGACTTTGACAACATCATTCATGCCTGTCCATACAGTCAGACTGTACCTGTGATAGGGAAGATGTTTAGTTATTGTTAAATAAATGGTACTTTTACACATCATTAAGATTATAATCATACAAGATTAAAGCAGAATCACCAACAAAACACTTATATCAGTGTACTAATGATCATATTTATACATCTGACATCTGTATATGAAAAATGCAAAATAATCCAATGAACAAAAACATTTTGAGGGGTTTGTTTGATCCAGAACTGTACATACAGAAAGTCATGCTTCTCACTGATATGTTCTGAGATTAAAAACTAACTTTCTAACTAACAGTCACCCCCAAAAAAGGACATAAGAGAAAGAGGAATTCTGTTAAAAACCATCATTTCTTCTAATATCTGCCTAACAAAAACATAGTTTCTATTCTAGTCACAAACGAGTGTGAAAAAAGAGCCAGAACCAAATTACCCAGCCAGGAATTACAAAGCATTAAGATGAGCTTGATTTCTTCTTTATGTAACATAAATCAATCAGCCAGATAATCAAAAGACTCATTCACATAGATGTCTTTAATAGCTTCTATAATAGTAAATATGGACATACATTTAAATAGACTGATTAAGAGAAAGATGTATTGGATACATCACAGGGTCAGGGTCTCACCGGTCTGACTGCTCTAAAAGCCACTGGAACTGTGGGAAGGACATAGGAAGTAGGGCTGCCCGGACTGGAAATGTAACCGGTTGCTTTAGGGTTCTGCATAAGCGTTC
>JAZGTJ010009023.1:0-20033 GCA_036877575.1 Botia almorhae | reverse complement strand
TTAAGCTAAGTAATTTACTTCGTTATTTTTAAAATCACAATTCGTTACGGAATACTGAAATAATATTTTAACCACTGACCGGCATTTCAGTAGCCAATAAAAATATATCATCTTAACGGACCAATGAAAAGCCTGGTACGTTATTTAAACCGAAAAACAAGTTCCGACTACTGCAGAATTACGTGAACTGACCGTCATCGTACAGTCAAGAAGTTATTGATTGACACATGGCGATTCAAGACAGCAATAATGAATCTAAAGAATGAAGAAATGAGGAAGAAATAGCAGAGGATGAGCGCCAATGGCCACACCTGGAGGAGCTGTTCACCTATAGAGGGAGGAAAGGGGACAGTGTGCTGTGTGACAATGCCTGCCATCTGCTGTGATTTCGGTTTACAAGACTTTACCCTCTAATCTAAAAAAACACATTATGGTAAGAAGACTTATAACTCTATTTGTGTGATATTTTATTTATGAATATGTTTAGGCACTAGGCAGTGTTGTTCTGTGGTTTCTGGCGGTTCGGTTTGCGCGATTAGGTTACTAGCAAAGTTTCTCCATAATTTTCAAGTGATTTTAATCCCCTCAAGTCGGCAAAGGCGTTGGCGCGTTTTGCTGCATTTCTTTTCTAATTAAATCGTCTTTTGATCGTACAGATAAGAGAAAGGCATCATTTGAAACCGTAAAGGGTCTATTTTTATTTGTGTATATTTCTGTAGTCTTTATATTCACAATAGCAAAACATTGTTTTTGTAAAATAATTGCGGCGTGCTGTTGATAAAATAATCATCACTAGGACATGTAAATCCATCATCATTGTAATACAGACTGTATTAATTAATTCCTAATTTGTTTATTTGTTCTTATTTCATTGCTTACTGTGTACTTGTTTTAATATCTTAAATATATATTAGTAAGGCATACTGTTTTTTCCTTATTGTAAGTGTTATGTAATAAATGGAACTATATATAGGCTGATTAACCTATAATTTAATTTGTATAATTCAAAAAATACAAAAGTGTTTTTTTATTATAAAACACATAATGGTAAGAAGACAACTTCGTTTTTGTGACGTTAATTTATTTATTTTAATTTTTTATATATATACATTTATGTTTAGGGGTGTTGTTCTGTGATTCGTATATAAAACCACACATCTTGTCTGATTCAGCAATTATGGATAATTTAATAAATACCACCAGCTAAAAAGTAATTAATTAAAAAAGTAAAAGTAATTAGTTTTTATAAAGAGTAATTTGTACTTTTACTGAAGTACTTTTTAGTACTAGTACTTTTACTTGTAATTGAGTATAATTTCAGCAATGTAACAGTACATGTAATTGAGTATAAATTTTCAGTACTCTTTCCACCACTGATAGTTTGATACAAGATTATCAGAACTTTTGTTTGGTATAATTAAAGGGTGTGAATGAAACTGTACTTTTTGTGAACTACAGCAACAGACCTGGTGTGAGTTTACATAGTTTACATAGAGTTTACATAGTGTAAGTTTGCCGTCTCATACGTTTTAAGTTTCTATTTTAACGTTTAAAGAAGTGAAAGAAGGAAGCTTTGCTCTATATTAGGAGAATATTCATGTTATTACTATGTAAATATTACATTATAAATATCGTATGATCATTTTATGCTCATGTCTTGTGCAGGTGCGCGTTTGTTCAACGGCTTGTTCAGCTTCAGTCATTGGGAGGCAGTTCTGAAATTCAGCCTTATGATCGATTCGCAGCGTAGATCAAATATTATATTTATTTTATAATATGTTTTCTGTCATTTAAAGACATTGTACTTAATTTTTTTCTACTGGTTAAATGTATGAGATTTTAATAGGAGCTGTTTCTGTAAACTGAACTGAAAAAATCTGACGGACCTGCTATTAAAATCAAGATTTCGAGACGTTTGACGTCTTTTTCATTTAGGAAAATTGCGGTTATCGTTTTATTAATGACACCATTCATTTGTATTAATTCAGATTAAAAAATATAAATTCAGATTGTCTTGTTTTTCGAAGAAAAATAATACGCCGCAGTAACCATGGTTATGAATTGTGTTGTGATATGACGTCATTCTCGGGTCGCAGCGAGTAGTTTTATTCTGATTATTTATTTCAGTCCATTAACTGCTTCTGTTTTGCGTTATAAAAATGAATTTCTTTAAGAGGTCAGTCCGAGCTCAAGACGAGATCACCAGGTGAAGTATCATCTCGATTCCTCACAATAAGCAACATTAATATTTTCTATATTAATATTAATTGAAGTTTATGTTCAGAGTGTTAGGCTGTCAGGGGCTTCCACTTCTCACACGCCCAGGTAAGGATTTCATGAATTTGTCTATGCATGACTGACTTTATAATGAAATATCACATTTAAAACTGACTTTATGTTGTCAATTTAGTGGAGAGGTGTGACAAAATCATGGGTCCAGCCCCGCGATACGTGCCGCTTGGGAGAACAAGGCATCCCGAGCAGATGGTAATAAAATGGGTGTGGATATTTTATGGGTGTGGGTGTGGACCTAGTGTTTTATTTTCATTTAATATTACTTTCTGTTTGATATTAAATTGAGTTGTGCGTGTGGCTAAATGTATATAAATATGGATGTTTTTCATAAAAAAATTAGTATCATGATTTTTTATATTAATATTAACGGTTTTAATATTTGTAATGCTTTTAGACAATTTGGCCTTTATAAAATTGTAAAACGTATTTGAAGTGAAATCGTAAAGAGTTCCCGTTGTGTTTTAAGCTGCCAAACCTCCCGCTTGTAAACAGAGGACGCGCGGAGCCTATGCGCCCCCGCGCGCCCCCTGGCGGAACGTATCGGACAGCGCTAGATTCTGCCAAAGGTGAGTAAACACCACATATTAAATATCTTAATAAAACATTGACTTGTTTAAACGTCACTTTGTGAGAAATTATAGTACCTCAATATATCGTGCAAGTTGTATGGTTTCATTAGAAGTTAGATTTACAGTTTATTTCATTGTAAGAATCTGGTTGGCTTGCAGTGTCACTTCCACTGATGCGTCCGATGCAGCCCACCAGACCCCTGCAACCTCAATGGAAGCCCACCAGGTAAAACATCTCAATCTCTTGTCTTATCTCAATCTCTTCCTAAAATAAAATTTTCTGGTGTAATAAATCAATTTTACTTTCAGAGGACTAGGTTGTGAGCAGATGCCTCATCTTAGACATCCAGGTGAGGATTTTATAGATTTGTGTGTTAACAGCTTGTTTTGTAATCAGTCGTTACATTGAAATTATTTTTGTTTTCATTTAGCTGTAAAAGAGCGGCCTGTCCCAAGGAATCAATTCGAATCCACTATTTGTTATGTACCTCCACCTGGGCCTTCTTATAAACATTTGGTGACCCCCAGAGATCAGCTGGCTCCACCTAAGAGAGGTAATAAATATCTCTGAGCAGTGAAATGTTTGTTTCTTTAAACCTCACTGTGTTAGATATTATAGGGTCTCAATGCGTCTTGTAGGTTTTCATGGCCTCTAGAATTTATTGAGCCGCTTACAGCAAATGTACAATTCGTTTGATTTAAACTGGCTGGTTTGCAGTGTTGCTTCCGGACCTGTTTAAACCCTCCAGACCTTTCCAACACCGTCTGGACATGTCCGCAACGAGGAGGACTCAGTACTGAAGTATCTACCTCTAGATCTTATACCACTTTTATATGTTGATGTTACATTTGATTTCAGTTTGTGTTGAAAGTTTCAGATGATGATGATGGTTTTATGATGATGGTTTAACTTTTCACTGGTCTAACAGTGGCAGTTACAGTGTTGAACATCTTTTTAATATCTGTTTCAGCTTACAGGCAAAGACATGGTACTTCATGTGGACATGAGGATGGAGGACAAAAAAAGACTTGTGTGCCATAGAAAAATAGTTGTGTGCAGTATAAAAAAATTGTGTGCCTTAAAAAAAAATTGTGCATTAGAAAAATAATTTTGTGCATCAGAAAAATAATTTTGTGCATCAGAACAACTGCCTGTGTGCAACAAAAAACATTATTTTAAAATAGTATTTTTCTATTTATTGCTTTTTGTAATAAACATGTTTATATGGAAATACTGTTAATGCGTTTCATTTTGAGACTGATTTTCTTTGTTAAAGGTTCTCTGTGGAACCATACGGCCAAAAGAGTTCTTTAATAATCGTAAAGCATCTTTTTGAAGAATGTAGGATTATAAATCACAATAAAGTATTGAAAAAGTTTATAGACAAAGAATAACATCTGGATTATTAATAACATGAAGGTTTTAATATTCGTGTTGATTGACTTGGTTTGTGAAGACCACAGCAACATCAACAACATTTTTGTGAGCTATATAGTTTGCAGTGGTGGAGGTAACGAATTACAACTTCTCATGTTACTGTAAAAGTACTGTACTGTAAAGTACATTTTTGGGGTATTTGTACTTTCATTAGTATAATTTTCTCTTTCCACCACTGCATGCTTCACTGTTGGGAGGAGGTTCTTTTCCTAGAATTCAGTGTTGGCTTTTCTCCAAACATGGCGGCTTTGATAATGACCAAATAAATTTATATTGGACTCATCTGTCCAAAGAATGGACTTCCAAGAGGCCTCTGGTTTGTTCAAATGCTCTCTGGCAAAGAAACAGGCAGCTTTGTTCTTTTTTGA
Organism: Botia almorhae; assembly: GCA_036877575.1. Lineage (NCBI taxonomy): Eukaryota > Metazoa > Chordata > Actinopteri > Cypriniformes > Botiidae > Botia > Botia almorhae. The sequence goes on along the minus strand of JAZGTJ010009023.1, from coordinate 15,363 downwards.
GAGCTTCTTATTTGAGGCTTCTTTCTAGCAATTCTCCCACAAATGTCATGTCTGTTACATTTTTGTCTGATTGTAGACGCATGTACATTTACCACAGATGCTGCCAGAGAGGTCTGCAACTCTCTAGAGGTGATGTGTGGGCTGGCCTTTACTTCATTTATTATTTCTCTGGTGCTTCTTGATGACATATTTGATGGGCGTCCACTTCTAGTTGTGGTCTGTTGAATGCCCTCCATTTGTAGATGATATCTTACAGTGGATGGATGGAGTTGGAATCTCATGGAGATGGTCTTATAGCCTTCGCCAAACTGATGGGCTGTCACCACCTTCTTGCTGATGTCCTTGGATATCTCCTTTCCTCTTGGCATTGTTTGACTCCTTGGCACTACAGTGGTTTGGTTGGTTTCCTCTCTCTTTTAATCAGTGTTGCCTAACCACTTTCATAAGGATGTCTAATTTGATTGGTCTGCTTAAGTGATTAATTCACCTGAATCGGTTACCCACTTGACTTTACCAATGCAGCTGGGGCTTCACTTACTTTTGCACGTACAATAATTCAATCTTTCATGTAGTTTTGGCTACTCAAAATAAATCACTCCTAACAAACATATGCAATTGATCAACATACATCTGATATTTAATTTATAAAAAGCAGTTGTGCCTAACAAATTAGTTAAAACAAATGTACTTGTACTTTATTACATAGGAAAAAAAAGCAAATCTTTAACTTTCAGCGTAAACACTGGTGGCTTCAAACAGTTTCCTCAAACGGCCAGGGATGGAATGCACAGTCTTCTGAAGGAAGTTTTTTGGGATATTGCTGAGAACCTCTCACGGCAAATGCCTGTACTAGAAACGTAGGAAATATGAAATCTATTTATTATCATCTATTTAGACACTGTTTTTATCATGACTCCAGTGATACTACAAGTTCTATAGCCAATTCTTAATGCCTAGTTACTTTTCACCCACCCTGTACATATTCACTTGGATTTATTTGATTACTTGTCAGTTGATTCTAATCACAAAGTGTTAGGGATGATACATTTGTATGTATCATCCCTAAAAATGTATCATCCATTTTAAGGATGATACATTTATTTTTATGATTTAAAATTTTCCATATGATCAAAGGAACTAGGCTGACGTGGAAAAGTGTGAAATGTCCTGTATGAACGAATTTTTTAACACAACACAAATAGTTTGTGACTGAAAAAAATCTGTATTATGGATCTAGTAAAAGTTAATGTATGAAAAAATCAAACCAAGTGTAAGGGAACGTCTGACAGAATGTGAGACTCCAGGCCTGTGTTTGCTGTCAAAAAATTGGCCTAAATTATCATCAGGATATTTGGTTGTAACACAGTCTTTTTTATATTACAGTTTTTTTTTGTTATATTACAGTTTAATAATCTGACATGGTATGTTGTTGTTGTTTTGTTGCACAGCATGTTTCGTAACAGTTCTGTAGGTATTCATGCCTTCTGTTGTTCACTTTCAATGTCAAATGTCATTGACATTTCTGGGGTTATTATTACTTTATTTAATTACTTAGTACTGCTTACTGTACAAGTGACCATAGTTAGATATTAACCTAAAAGCTTTTACTAACTATTAATTGTTTTCATTTGTGTGGTTGGTACTTCAAATTTCTAAAGTTACTGTACTTTTAAAGTTTATTTCTAAAATTTACTTCTAATTCTCTTCTAATAATACTTCTAATAATGTTAAAACAAAATATTATGTTCAAATAATGTTTGTTACACTTAAAAGTGTCAGACAATGTTGTTTTATGCAAGAGCTCGCAAGAAAAAAATCTGGCTGTTAATTTTTACTTGGGTCCTAAATGGAAATCAGCCCTGAAGTTGTCGGGGGGCGCCGGGAGGGAGTCTCGCCCGGGGAGCAATTCAATGTAGAACCACAACTGAACAAACTGATTTAGTTATTCAGTTATTATGCTTCTCCCTATTTAGATTAATTGAAGGGCAAATTTAGTTTTTTCCTAAAGACCCCGTTAATCTCACTAGTGTACTCATAGGTCTCAACAATGTCTCACACTGACACCAAAAGTTATCAAAGTCAGATTTCAATAAAAAGCATTTTTTATCAGATTCTTTCACAATAAATTATTTTTCAATTCTGTCTTCATTGATTTTATAGATCCACACTCAGTGTACTCTGCAACAATTCTTATTTTTTAACTAGATTGTGTATATATAGTGTTGGATTGTACAGTTATTGTTTTTCCATAGAATTCAGAAGTCTTCTGATGTCTGTAATTGGTTGAATTAATGGCATTTGTGCATAACACTGTTCAAACGTTTTTTAACTACACTGATCTGATGCCACTAAAACTAAAAATCCAACTATTTTGTTGGTTCTGTAAACCATAGCTAGTCCAATTAAGATCAATAAAATGTTTACATTAAAACTGTGTACCTTCTGTCATTTATTCCAATTTAACAATGCAAATTCCCAAACACAGCATTGCATGTTACCGTGTTTTATTACATGGTCTACTGTGTGGTATGTACTGTCTTATTTTATTTCTTCATTTTATATAACTTGTGTAATGTATTTAACTTATGTTATTATGTAATGTATATAACTTATGTATGTAACTTATGTACTTTATGTAACATTTATGCAGTAAAATGTTTTTAGGGCCTAGCTAAAACCTTAAAATGGGGCCGTGGGACTGATGCAGAAGTGCTGTGTAATGTGTCTACAATATATTTATATTATAAACCTGCATATTGATCATATGCTTCAACTGAAGCAACAGTGATGCATTTTTTCAGGATCACAGGATCTTTTCAATAGTAAAAAAACACGTCCACAACTTTTAGCCAAGTGAAGAACACTCTCATGATCTCAAGAATATAACTTTATTAGTGAAGGCAGTGTGATGTCATGGGCGTAGCTTCCAAGGTTGCTAGATATCTAGTGTTTATTGATTATTTGACAGAAGCAGCCAGATGAATTACTGTTTGCAGTAAAGTTGATTGATTGATGCTTTACAGTACAAGTGGATAGTGTCCCAAAAGATACTGATAAAACCTCTATTTACTGCCTATTTACTGCCCTTGTGTTTATTGTCCTGTACTGGTTCATTGTCAGTGTGATTGTACACTGTCTTCATTTTAAATTAAGATTTGAAATAGGTCTTTTATTCCTTGTCTAGTGTTTAGTTGTCATGTTTGAAACAAGATAACAAATGTTTTTGGTAATATAATAAAAGTCAGGGAATTTTCATTTGTGTAGAAAATTAAAATTTCAATTTTTTTATGTATATATACAGTGGTATATACAGTATGTACAGCCTATATTTCTGTCATTATTTCTTTACATTCTATTAGTTTTACACAGCACTGCTTAATTGACTTTGTTACCTGTTACGATTCCCAGATTCTTATTTTGGAGTTTCCTGTTTAGTTCCGTTTTTTCCATTTTGGTTTACTTCCTGTTTGTTAATCACGATCACCTGTTTCACCCTGATTTGTAGCCCTATTTAAGTTCTCCTCTGTGCTGTTTAGTTTGTCGGTTATTGTGAATGATTGTTAAGGCTTGTGGTTCGTTGTTTGATGTATTACTGTGGACTATCCCGATTGAACTACGCTACTGTGCATCTGTTGTTGCTCTTGTTTTGATTTGATGGTTAGTTTTTGTATGTTTCCATGTTATTAAAATCTTTTGATATTTATTCCACGTTCCGCTCCTTAGTCCTGGTTATTCCAATCTCGCAAACACTAATTCGCAATATTACCTGACTTTATCTGACCGTTAACTGAGGGGAAAAATGTATTCCTCTGTGTAGTTGACAACCATTTTTACTAATCTCATTTAATAATCTCAAATAATCTCCTTTAAAAGATTGCTTACAAACCTTTTGAAATGGTGTAAACTTCCATCCAAGCTATTGTTGAACTCTCTGCTCTTGAGTTTTCTGCGTGTCGAATAAAAAGAGTAGGAGAGGATATATGCTGCCAAAGAAAGTATGAAATTATTGACAAAAGCAGTTGAATAATTATTTTACAGACGTCTGGGTCACAGCTGTCCCTCACGTTACACAAAGCTATGCGAGTCTAATGTTGAGGCAGTCCGCAACTGCTCACCTTTCCCTCGACCCAATTGTTTATACAATTGTTAATATTGTTGTTAATATGTTTATCAGTAAAAAGTCGTTACATTTCAGGCGGGACTTGGAGTTGGAGAGGGACGCAGTTCCTCTTTTTGTGGGTCTCGTGATATATGCTGGAACATTCTGTGCTTATCCTGTCACATACACTCTCCTTTGTTCCTGCAAACTTAGCAAACTGTCAGAATAATTTCAACATACTCATACATCATTTTCTGTCCAGCCGTCCCAACTTCTGCAAACTGTTAATGCATTAGAAGACACATGAATTAAAAAGTTCGTTAATTATTAAGACACAGGTATAAAAATATAAACCCTCATTTCCAACAATCCCCCTTTTGATCTCCTGTCGAGGAGATCACTCTTCACCTCTCCCTAACATCGTCTCGTATTCCTCTGCTTGTCCCTCTCCTGATGTTTGTCGGTAACCTGTTTAAAAAAATCTGAGATCAAAGTTGTTAATTTATCATAATATGGTTTATACATCAGTGGCTGACATGCATCCGGTGTCAACGCCGCTCCTGGTCCTGGGAACTGACAACCTGTCAATAATTCAAAAGGTGTGAATCCCGTAGTTCTATTTAGTGATGATCTGATACATTGATCTGATACATAATTGACATTAAGGCAATTGGTAACGCGTCTACCCAATTGAATTTGGTCTGTGCACAGATTTTTGCCAATTTTGGTTCATTCTTTCAACTTTTCCTTGTGACTGTGGGTGGTACACAGTCCCAAAGGCATGTTTCAGCCCTAACACTTGTTCCACCAGCTTCAAATGTTTATTTTTCAAGTGGTTGCCATTGTCATATCTAATTCTCCTTGGAAAACCGTGTGTCGCGATATAATGATTAATCAGGCATTTTATCACCGTCTGACAATCCTCCTTACTCGCTGGCCACGCTTCCGGCCATCCAGTGTACTGTCTACCAACACCAGCAGGTATCTTTTACCCTGCACTCTTTCTCCCATATCTGTGTAGTGAATTACCACTTCATCACCTGGCCCTGTTCTGATTGGAAACAATCCTGCTTCCGGCCGCACTCCCGGTTTGACATTATGCACTTGACAAATCTCACATTCTTTTAAATACTTTTGAGCCATATCAGTTAAGTATGGATGCCACCAATGGCACAAAGCTCTACACATCTGTTTAATCCCCACATGGCCCAACCCATGTGCTTCGGCTAACAACAAACTCACCAGTCCTGGTGGTTTTACGACCATCAGGGGCTCTCCACCCTTTCTCTGTCCTTACTGCCCCTTTATCTGTCCATGGTCCCTGTTCCTCTGCAGACACCTTGTCCTGTTCAGCCACTATATCTTCCCATGTTAATTTTGGCAATATGTCCGTCACCTCTCCACTACTACTGACCATCTGCTAACACACCTCATATCCAGCCACTCTTTTGGCTGCTTCATCTGCTGCCTTGTTACCTGCTGCTGTACTGGAATCAGCCTTGTCATGTCCCTTACATTTTACTACAGCTACTTCTACAGCTACATCTTCTCCCTCATTTCACTCTCATGCTTGATTGGTTGTCCTGACGCTGTTAGAAACCCTGCTCTTAACCATTGACTTAAGTCCAGGTGCACAGCACTAACATCATAAGCTAAGTCCGTAAAGATGTTTATTCTCTTTCCTCTACCCCACTTCAAAGCTGCAATAACTCCCAATATCTCCGCTCTCTGCGCAGATTGTCCTGATTCCAACTTCTCGCTGACCACTACCTCACACAGCTCACCTTCCTGTTTAACCACTGCATATCCAGCCTGCAATCCTTTGTCCGGATCCCTGTAACAACAACCGTCTGTGAACAAATTCTCAACCTGTCCTGTCAGTGGTACTGCTTGCAGATCTGGTCTCAGCTTAGTGTCACCTGTTACAATCTCCTTWCAACTGTGGGGTTCTCCTTCTGCCATATAATCTGCCATGTTTATCCCTTCATGTGTAAATATCACATTAGGTGCATTCAGAATTTTCAACAATCTATTCTGCCTTAATGATGACATTGTGAATGCTGCTGAGTTTACATGAATGTGATGTCAGTATAGTCAATGGGTGTCCCATCACCAAGTGTGCTGTTTTCTGCAAAATCTTTGCTAACCCTGCTGCATACCTAGTACATGGTGGTTGGCGCTGTTCAGATTTGTCTATTAGTATGCTCAGGTACATTAAAACTACTCTGTTGTCGTCCTTCTTTTGAAACAACACTCTGTTCACGGTTTCTCACACCATCTTATACCACTCTATTTGAGAAGGTGTCAGCTGGACAGCTCCAACTACTCCTTCTTTACCCACCCAAATTCCTGTCAATTCAATACCCCATTCGGTTCCTTCTAACTCTTTTTCAAACGCCTCTTGATACCATTCTGATTGCTCTAGGTCATAAAATAATGTGACATGAGGCGGATCGGTAGGAGGCATGTATGGTGCTAAAGAGGTTACCCAAGGCTTCCATAAGGCATAGAGTGAGAGTAGCCCCCTCCCCGCTGGGGTTTCTGGTTCAAGCTCGCCCCAATAAATGTCAGCTCCCTCAGCTTCTCGTGCTCCCATCAGCAGCCATTGTCCCCCCACGACTGGTGTGTTAAGGGAACAGTTCCTTACTGCTCCTGTGGGAAACTCAACAATCACACCATCAGCACAACACAGTATAGACACTCCTAATTTGATCAATAAGTCTCTTCCCAATAAGTTCATGGGTGCTTTTGGAGACGACAAAAAGCGATAAGTCACCTGTCCCTCCACCGTTACTGACAGTGGTGTTGTAAATGGCAGTCTTTCAGGCAGTCTTTGAATTTCCCCAGAGAAACCCATTACTTCCACAGTTATTTCAGTAATCAAGTTGGTTGCTGCTGCATAACCTGCGGTGCAAATGATCCACCTGGAGCAACAAAACCTCCTCTGCTCCTTGGGTATCCTCTGCCTCTCCCTGGAATACCAGGTTGTGGCTGCAACGTTAGTGCCCCTTGAGGGCATGTCCTGGAAGTGTGTCCATACTGCTGGCATGTATAACATTGGATGCATTCCCTTGAGTGCATTCACGAGCAAAATGACCCATATGCCCACATACGAAGCAGGGGCCCCCTTGTCCATGCCCTCTTCCACCTCCACCACCTCTCAGCCCCCACATGCCTCCTCCTCTATTTCCCCCACGATTACCCCCTCTTTGTGGCATACTTTGTATGCCACGTTCATGGGTGCCTTGTAGCCAGGACCTTCACTCGGACTCAACTGCACCAACTGCTTACCTTCTTTTTTTGATCATTCACCTCTTCCCTAGCCTTTTTCACTTGTAATTTCAACAATTGATTTTCTAGTTCCTCCTTCTCAGACCTCGCCTCCTTCTCCTTCTCTGCAGCCCTAGTCATATGATGAATGAAATGTCTCTCCCAGGTGCCACTATCACAGCCTGGTAAGTCTGGATTTTGTTTTAAACATTCTTTACCACAGCTTGAGACGCCATCTACTACTGCTGCTCTGAACACTTCCTCCTGCACTCGATCTGAGTGGGGATGGACCCCTGTGTGGGCCTCCCACTCTTCTATTCAGATATGCTGCCGGAGTCTCATCTGTTTTTGGTGTATGCTTAATGTTGTGTATGGTCCCCGGAAAAGTTGGGAACCTCCGTCTAACTATTCCCCCCCATGTGGTTGACACATTGCCCCAAGGAGTGGAGGATGGAAATTGAGATGTTTGTGCATCTAACTCTATCTGTCTCAAGTCTCCTGGGCAGATTACTTGTCCCAGGAGAGCCCTTATGTCTCCTAATGCCAATCTATAGCCCTGTGTAAGAGCCATTACTTTGGTCAACCATTTGCCTCCCCCCTCAGTAATATGTGGCAGTTTACCCAAGACTATATACATATCAGCAAAAGACCATGGCTGATATTCATCCTCTCTCTTTCATTGTCTCCCACCACAAGAACCTTGCGGTCCCTTTTCTCTGTGTGTTTTTTTTTATTAAATGATCACACCAGGGATCGGACTATATACTTTCTCTATACTTTCCCTACCCGTACTACACTGTCCCTACCGTTATCTTCGGGAGTGGAGCCACTTCTCCCGGGACCTTCCCCTGAGCTCTCTTTGATCACTCGTCAGTGATGCTGGTCCTCCAACCTACAGCCCCGTGAACTCTATTCACTTTTTCACTTTTCTCTTCTCTCTTTTCTCATAAACTCTTGTATTAAAAATATAACATTAAAAGCAGCGCGTATTTAAAGACTTATTCAACCGTTCTCACTAATTTAGCTATGTTGATCTACCATTTCACTTGGCATCAACTGATTTAAAATAGCCAATAGCAGAATTTGATGAAACAGGTTTCTGCTTACCTTTTAGTCTGGCGCGCGCCGTTGATACTGCTGTGATACGATGGATCAACACCCCTCTCCCCCTTTTCCGCGTCGGGGTCACCAATTTGTTGAACTCTCTGCTCTTGAGTTTTCTGCGTGTCGAATAAAAAGAGTAGGAGAGGATATATGCTGCCAAAGAAAGTATGAATTTATTGACAAAAGCAGTTGAATAATTATTTTACAGACGTCTGGGTCACAGCTGTTCCTAACATTACACAAAGCTATGCGAATCTAACGTTGGGGTAGTCCGCAACTGCTCGCCTTTCCCTCGACCCAATTATTTATACACATCAGTAAAAAGTCGTTACATTTCAGGCGGGACTTGGAGGAAATCCTTCTGTTCTTATCGCTCTCTGCAAGTTCTGCCACATGCGCCCCAGACGCAGTTCCTCTTTTTGTGGGTCTCGTGATATATGCTGGAACATTCTGTGCTTTTCCTGTCACATACACTCTCCTTTGTTCCTGCAAACTTAGCAAACTGTCAGAATCATTTCAACATACTCATACATCATTTTCTGTCCAGCCGTCCCAACCTCTGCAAACTGTTAATGCATTAGAAGATACATGAATTTAAAAGTTTGTTAATTATTAAGACACAGGTATAAAAATATAAACCCTCATTTCCAACACTATGCAGATGGACGCTTTGTGTTCTTAAAATTAAGTCCATATTGCTGCTCATTTTTTTGTTGAATATAACTTTTACGTCAACTTAAATTTATTTCTGTCATTATAAAACTATAATTTTATTGAAAAAAGTTTTAGAAATGGATGACTTGGACTGAACAGTTGAAAAAAGCAGCCAATAAGAGCCCAGCATAGATGGGAACTGAATTAACATTACTGTTCATTTATCGCAGGGTGATACCACAAGAAACTAGATGGTAAAATGTCAAGAGAACATTTTTTACCAATTCCAGGCAATGTATGGATACATTAAATATGCTAAAATATGCCACACCTTTAAACACGCCCCTGGTCACTGGAGGCCCGGCTTCTAGCTTGCCTTACTGCTGGGAAGTGCCAGCTCCTTGGTTAAGTATCTGGGTAAAACTTATGTGTCTGTCTTTGTTATAGCTTATTGTCATCATTTGGTGTTAAATTTTTAATTACTGTTTGCTAATTGTCTTTTTAGCTAATTATGATGGTTCAAGTGTGCCTTTATGTACCCATGTCTCTTGTCCTTGATTTTGGAAAGGAATTTGAAACTGTGTCTCTGTTATTTCTCCAGGTAATTATACTGGGGTGGTGAAGTTGTTTTTGGCAATATATTATTATTAAATATAATAATCTATATTAAAATATTGTTTTTTGGCAATAAAACATATTGAGGAAAGTTTGAGTCTTCTGTGTTTGCTGGTACAAGAATGGTACAAGCACCCCTTCTTGCCGCATTATGACCACAATAGCCAATTATTTTAGAGAAAAATTAACTGTAATTCACATATATGTCCATGCCACTTTTGGACCCTGAAGTTAGGACAATTCTAAGGGCCCACGCCCTTTAGGGGCCCCCAGAGATCTGCTTTATTAGTAATAACACTACTAGGGGGGCTCAACCTCATATTTTGTCATAGGGCCCAAAATTGCGAGCGGCGCCCCTGTGTATGCTCACTGTTCGCAAGAGCATCGCCTTGAAGTTCGTTTTTCCTAGCTCGCTGTTTTCTTGTTCATTGTTGTCGTAGCCTGTCATGTTTTAAGCCTGTTATTGTTTCTGTCGTGTCTGGTAATTGATTATTGTCCTAGTCTCGCCCGTTCTGTGTTTAGCGTTTTCTGTCTAGTTCTTTGTTTAGTGAGTCTTCGTTTAGTGATCTCTCTTATTTGTGGTTGTCAGTTTATTCCCGTCTAGTCCTAGTTCATTGTCGCCTCTTCGCCTGTTTGTATTTAATATATTTTGTTCAGTTTTCTTATTTTAGTTTAAGTTGAATGTATTGTTTATTATCTTAAAGTTTAAGTTGTGCTTTTGATCTTTGTTTTTCTTAAGTCTCTTACCGCCCTCTGGCGGCCAGTTTGCTTTATTGGTTATTTCTTTAGTTGTGGTCTTTGTTAAAGTTTTGTACCGCTGTCTGCATCTGGGTTCTTCCTGTTCGCAACCTGACATGTTTCCCACCATCTTAAAAAACCTTTTTTTTAGGGTGCTTACACTTAGTTTGGCTTTCTTGGTTCTTTTGGTCTACACCAAAAAAATTATTTGGTCCTGCTTTGCTTTTTTTTTTACTGCCATTTTTATGACTAAACCTAAAGATCCCAAAACTAAAAGCATGAGGTTACAACCTTATTGTTTAGCTTTTATGATGCATATTTTGTGGCCAAAACAATGCTCAATCATGAACTAAATTAATTCCTTGTTATGCTCATAGGCAAAAGTTATATATATATATAATAATTGCGTTATTAAAACAACGCAAATGGGGCAACAAAAATTTGCCTCAATGCTTTGGTCCACTGCCTGCTTTCCCCCTTTAAATTACCTACACACACAAGACCAGTGGGACGACTTCTGTAGTTGTGAAGCTCCCGTAAGTAAGCTGTCAAGAATATTTTATTCACTTTCAAAATTGGATGAAGTGATTAATTTATCTTTGTCACAGTGGAGGCTCAAGCCGCATCTTTACTGCACCAACAGAGGGAGCCGTCGCCGTAATCCCACTCAAACTACTATTTCCATGATGCACCTACCTGGTGTAATAAAGAGTCTGGCAGACTGAGATCCATCTGCGACACAGTTTATTCACAGGGTCGACAGGCAAAGATCACAACGGCAAACAAACACAATGTAGGTAAATCAAGATCGTAGTCAAAGAACGGCCGTGGGTCTAGACAGGCAGCAAAAAATCATAAACAGTAGAGCAGAACAAGGTCGGGACAGGCAGCAAACAGCAATATCAATAAACAATCCAAAACAGACACAGGCGGCAAAGAATCAACCATCAATAAACAATCCAGATCATACACGATAAACAATCAGAATAAACAGTGAGAAAATGCTCAGAAATGCAGCACAAGGCAAACAAGACTTCGCAATGAGTAGTAGATTGAGTCTGGTTTAAATAGCAGAGAGGTAATGACGGCCAGGTGACAAACAGGAAGTAATCTGCCCCAAGGTAGGTGCCTGATGGGAATTGTAGTTCGGTCCAGATTATGCTAATATTTCTGCGAGGGTTCCCCTTTGATGGCGCGGTGGAAAAGAGGCTGGAGCCTCCACCGTGACGCCTGGAGCCTGATTACTTCCTGTTTACCACCTGTTTCTTATCAACCATCCTTCATATAAACTGGACAGTTGCAGTCACTCTTTGTGAAGTCTTGATTGAGCATCATTTGTTTTCCTGTTTATTCTCTGTTGGTTTTGTGTATGATTTAGATTGTTTAATGTTATGGATTGTTTGCTGCCTGCCCTAGTGTTTTGGATTGTCTACTTGTTTTTGATTGTTTGCTGTCTGACTCGATCTTGGACTGTGTTATTGCTGTTGATTGTTTGCTGCCTGCCCTGACCCACGGCTGTTTTTGATTACTCTTTGTCTCTACCTGCGCTATGTTTGTTTGGTGTTAGCAATTCTGCCTGTTGACCATTCTAATAAATCTTTGCTGCAGATGGATCCCACTCAGTCTGATTCTTCATTACAAAAAACTTCGCCACCACAGGATCCAGCAGCATTCGTGCAGTTGTTGTCTGAACTAACGGTCCAAGCCTCACAGCTTGCATTACACCAACTCAACCGACCTCACTCATCAACTCACGCCACAAGATCCAACCTCATCCGCTGCAATACCGCCGTTCACTCCAGCATCCAGTTCAGCAGCTCCGGTAAGCCCTTGACTTGCTTTTCCTGAAAAGTTTGATAGTACACCAACAAGTTGTAAGAGATTTTTGCTTCAATGCTCACTGTTTGTCAATCAACAACCCTCTTTTACCCCACGGACTCGAGTAGGACTGCATTTGTTTGTTCTCTCCTCACCGGAAAGGCGTTAGACTGGGCTATGGCGGTCTAGAGGTTGGATGAGTCTGTTTTTCCCACCTTCGACATCTTCCTTCAATGTTTTTGTAAAGTGTTTGAGCATTCAACAGGTGGTATTAGTCCTGGTAAACAATCTGCATCAGAGTTCACATTGACTTTTCGAACCCTAGCAGCCCAGACTAATTGGATCGAGGATACCTTAACTTCTCTTTTTATAAAAAAAATCCGGAGCTCCAATCTGAGTGTGTATACAGGTGAGTGCCTGTAGGGATGAGGGCAGGAACCTCAGAGTTCATTGATTTAACAATTCAAATAGATAATCTCCTATGTTCTCGCAGATCCAGCACCATTCAATACCAGGGGAGTCCTGCACAGGCAGAACCCATGTGAATTGTGTACACTCACCTAACCTAAGAAGAACAGACTCTGCGTATACAGTGCCGTCTATGTTTGTCAACGGAGAGGAGGCCTATCGAGTCCGTGAGCTTCTGGACTCCAGGCGTCGGGGCGGTACTCTACAGTACTTGGCGGACTGGGAGGGGTACGGACCAGAGGAAATGTCATGGGTTAATGCAGGTGATATCCTGAATCCCACATTGACTGGAATTCCACTAGAATTTTGCCATCCAGAAAAGCCGGCCCCTAATCCCTGTGGTAGACCCCGGCGCCGTCTGCCTCCTTGCGTCAGGAACCGCTCGCAGGACGTGGAGTGGGAGGGTGGAGGCTCCAGCCACATCTCCACCGCGCCACCAGAGGGAGCTGTCATCGGAATACTAACCTAGCAGTGCAACCTTCCTTTCCAATACTGCAGTTAGACAACCTGCAAAAAGAAACATGCCTTACGCATTCAGTACAAAATACATGAAGCATCATTACTATAGAAAATCATGTGTTATGAATATTTTAAGTAAAACTGCCTAAAGATTAAATAAGGGTTAACGTACCTGGAGCCTGGTTACTTTCTGTTTGCTACCTTTTCCATATCAACCATCCTCCATATAAACCGGACAGTTGCAGTCACTCTTTGTGAAGTCTTGATTTGCCTTGAGCATCATTTCTATACGTATTTTCCCTGTTTATTCTCTGTTGGTTTTGTGTATGATTTGGATTGTTTAACGTTCTTGATTGTTTGCCACCTGACTCTATCTTGGACTGTGTTATCACTATTGATTGTTTGCTGCCTGCCCTGACCCACACCTGTTTTTCGATTACTCCTGGTCTCTGCCTGCACTGTGTTTGTTTGCTGTTACCGATTCTGCCGGTTTACTGCTCTAATAAATCTGTGCTGCAGATGGATCTTACTCAGTCTGATTCTTCATTACACTTTAATACTAAGAATGCAGAGTAATTAATATTGTTAATTTATAAAAAAATAACCAATGTATTTTTCCACGAGTTTTCCATGAGCTATATTAGAGATTATGTTACCTAGCTTGTTTGGTAGCTTGTTGGACAGTAAGTCACCTACTACAACTAATACAGTGATGGGTCTGTGTGTGAACTGATATCAATATTGTAGATCTACTGTTGTGTTGCGTTTACATCTACCATTAATAACTCTGGGTTGCCTACTCCATGGACAACTCGTTCTTGCACTGTATCGCTGCGCTTTTTGGAAGAATGGGCTTTGTAGAAATCCATGCGTTTAAAAGGGCAGGGCATAGAGGATACAATAATGTACAGCATATGAAAAATAACGTTACATATTCTAACTAACATCTAACTAATTGCCATTATATTAGCTATCTAAGTCAACTTACATTAAGTCAATGCTCACCATAGTCATAAGTTGTTAAATTATCTTCTAGGTTACATCATATGTATACAGTATATAAAAGACAGACAATATGTACAAGTGCAGAAACCCGAAAAAACATGAACCACAAAAGCACATATAAATGTTTTATAAGTACTTATACTAAGTTGATCTTAAATTGAAAATTAATTTTATCATAAAAAATATACATGTATATAAAATATTTACACATCTTAATATGGTATATGTGGGAGTGGTACATTACATCATGTTGGCAATCATTCTCTTCTGCGCTGGTTGACTAAGTATGAATCTATGGTTCCCTGGAAAACCCCCACCTTCAGATGCACAGTGCAAGTCCCGAAAAGGTTAATTAACAAACGTGGTTACATTATATCATTGCCATAATGTAAGTGCAAATGAATGGTGAAAAGCAACAGGCATGAGAACTGCATGGGACTTGAAAAAAGCTTGAGAAAAGCTGAAAACATAGCCAGTTTGTTACCTGCTGTATGGGTCTTAAACGGTGTCATCCAGGGAGCTGTTCCATTTTGCAGCCAGTTTCTACGTAGATAGCGAAGTGTTTGAATAAGGCCACAATCCGAGCCACATATGGAGTCCCCTTATATGGCTGTAGACGGCCCCCCTTCCCATCCATTTTGTACACAGGTAGCAAAACTAGCTACCGGAGGTACAGCAAGCACTGACCAATGAAAAAAGAAGTCCTGAGCATTCTCCCTATGTGAACACGCAAAACATAATTTCGTGTCTTGCGAAAAGGTGGATACATAAAATAGATACATCTGTTGCAGTTGACTGTTAAACAGTATATACTGTCATACAACCCAGCCCTACAATGAACCATAACAAAAAATACAGAATAGCATAAAAGCTCATATAAATATAAATTACACCATTTCTCTATGCTTCTGCAGGGAGTAATCGCTTTTTTCATAGCTTCCTGCACTAGAGACTGATTCAGTTCATTTAGACCAGGGGTTTTCAAAGTGTGGGGCGCGCCTCCCCAGGGGGGCGCCAGAGCATGTCAGGAGAGGCGCAGGGAAAAAAAATATTATATAAAAATATAATTATTGAGTTTAAATATTATATGTATTTTTTATTATATTTAAATGTTTTTAATTAAACGAACCTAA
>JAZGTJ010009022.1:0-15106 GCA_036877575.1 Botia almorhae | reverse complement strand
CCCAATTGCTCCCCGGGTGCAGTAACGTGCAGTGTGTTCACTCCTCACCAGTGATGGGTTAAATGCAGAGGTCACATTTCAGGTATGGAAAATGTGACCATATTCTGACGAATAGGTCACTTCACTTTAATGTACAGTAGTTTAATGTTCCTTGCTGTGACCAGACAGGGAACAAAAAATGTAGAATCTGACTGAGTTGAAGGCAGGTAAATAGATAATGGTAAGAGTAATAAACATGGTTAAAGCCATGGTTAAACATTGTAGGAACAAATGGTGGATCGGCAGAGGTTTTTGCTAATGGTAACACACAGAAACAGCACAGACACAGTGACACAGAGTGGTGTCCACAGTTTGACAACTATGCCTCCTCTTCATAGAACATTACCGCAATTTTCCCTTAGTTAAAAAACTGCAACCTCAGCCAGCTATTGATTGACAGAGTTATTTTTCCTCAAACACTTATTGACCCTGACTGGCTGTTACCATGGCTTTTATACCCATGACACCTGTTCCCATGGTTCCTCTGCCTTAAAGGAAAGTTTGTCTGATTAGGTGAACAATGGTGTTATTTTGGGTGGTTCCTTTTAAAATTTTTTTGCAAATGTGCACAATCTGTATATATTTACATTTATGCATTTGGCAGACACTTTTATCCAAAGCGACTTACAGTTCATTCAAATTATACATTTTGTCAGTGCATGTGCTCCCTGGGAATCAAACCCACAACCTTTGCGTTGCTAGCGCAATGCTCTACCAACTGAGCTACAGGAACACTAAATGTTTACACATTTATTTTCTCTATACATATTTAAGAAGCTTCTTTAAAATAATAAATCCTGATACATAAAATAGCCTAAATATATATTACATAAAATAGCCTAACTATAGCAAAATATACAAGTACTGCTTTTATACACTACGTACACTTTCACTACACAAAAATTATTCTAGTCTTAAAAAGAAATAGTTTGCATAAAAATACAAATTGTTATATATACTCACCCTCATATCATTTAAAAAGCTGAGTTCAAGTTAATTGTTGAAAACTGTCTTGACTACTTTTTATGTAATGAAAAACAACCAAACTGGCATTTTATAGGCATCTACTTATGTTTGTTTATAAGTCTTTTGATATCGTATGATAGTTTTGTGTGAGGAACAATTTGAAATTTCTTTAAAAATTCCTGATCACTAAAAATCTTAACATTTGTCCTAGCTCATCTTGATTGGTTCACATTGCAATGTCCATTTAAAAAAACAATTACTTGATTTAGAAGTTCTCCCACTCTCCCTACAGACATCACATCAGGTGTTGCCATTGGAAGCCCTCAGGTGATGTCAATCATGCCCCTCCTTCTCGTACTTCTAAACGACAGTACTTTCTGGGTGCAGGATGCACATTCAGTCCATGTAAATTGACCACACAGTGACATGATATAATTGACATAATGTGCAAATTGGTGGTAACATGATCATGCATTGCATTTTTTTGGTGTGTGTGTGTGGGCAATCCAGGCCAGTTTAACAATGCACAAGATTTTTAAATGCAGCATTCCCTAAAATACTCCATAAGCAACTGGGTAACCAAACCTACAAACTAACACAGGTCAATATTCTAGCTTTTTAGATGGTTTGAAACTCATGATTCATAACTGTTATTTGTGCAGTGGATACTGTACCATGGTCAGATATACCCATGCTTGTCCTGGCTTCTCTGGAGGGTCTGGAGATTGCGTTTTGCCAGGATCATGACACAGTCAGTGTTATATGTCAGAGGGTGAAGTTTAGACTCCAACTCATCTTGTCCTGGTCCCGGTTCTTGTTTTGGAGTCGCGAGTCTAAACTCGCGCTCTGGGTGTGCGTTCTATGTGGAAGCACATGGCTCTGTTTTGTTTACATCTGCCATGTGCTCTCCGGTCTCGCGTCATTACCCCGCCTCCTTGTTTCCTTGTTAAGTTTGATTTCGCGCACATGTTCGTTATTGATCCCTTTTGCATTTAATGCCCTCGTGTCTGCCGTCCTGTGCTGGTTTGTCAGTCAAGTCTCTGTCCTGGTGGCGGCGTCCGCCACTCAAGTCTCTGTCCCGGCAGCGGCTGCCGCCAGTCAAGTCTCTGTCCCGGTCAAGGCGTCCGCCTGTCAAGCTCTCAAGGCGCCAGCCTGTCAAGCTCCCAAGGCGCCTACCTCTAAGGCTCCAGGGCCTGCTCCAGGGTCCGCTCTTTTGTAATCCAATTAATGCACTCTCAGTTATTTTGCCTTTGTTTTTGCCTGTCCTGTTGAATGTCACGCCTGTCTTGTTTAATGTTCTGCCCATCTTATCTCATGTTTTGTTTCTGTTTTGTCTCATGTTGTCCGCACCCCCTAGCGGCTTTTAATTGCCTTTTAGTGCTTGTCCTGTTGGCCCGTCTTGCCCTGTCTAGTCTGTCTGTGGTCTGTCTGAAGGGGGGGTCGTGTTAGGATTTTGCCAGGATCCTGACACAGTCAGTGTTATATGTCAGAGTGTGAAGTTTAGACTCTGACTAGACACCTGTTCGTCATTGTTCCCTTTTGTATTTAATGCCCTCGTGTCTGCCGTCCTGTGCTGGTTTGTTTTGTGCTCTTTCTCTCAGTGCTCCATGTTGTGGAGTGTTCATAGTCCGTGTCGAGTCCAGTCAGTGTGTCTTGTGACTGGAGGTCTGTTTGCCGATTTTGTTTCGTGTTCCTCATCGGGTTCGTTTTGTCAAGTGTTCCCTGTCCTTGTATGTAGAGTCTATTCCTATTTGCTCAATTGTCGTTTACATATAAGTTATGACCTATGTTCATATTCATTTATTATTATTCTTTTGTATATTATTTTGTATTATTTATATTATTTTGTATTTGTAATCTCTGCCTTCCTGTGTTCCTCGTTTTCACCCCCTTGCGGGAGGTTTGAGTTTTGTTTATTTAAAGAAAGAATTTGGGTTCTTCCCCGTGCATCCCTGACAATGCCACTATTAAACTATTTAAAATTGTAAAGGCTTTGTGTTGCTCATGTGCGTTGCTGTACATACTCACCTATAGAAATAAGGTTGCTTACAACTGACAAAATATAAGTGTCTTTATTATACATATATAGTAAATATGTAACCATGAATACAAAAAATTAAACTGAGGGAGCAATGTCCCCTTTCCCCCTCTTATAGTGCCAGGCATGCCCCCTTCCCCATAGGCTATGAGAGTTTACATATTTTGATAGATCATAAATGAATGATCTGTGACAATACTTCTGCCTGTTCAGAGTAAAACCCTGCTTCTGCTCCATCCAGAGAACCAACTCTCCTTCATCCCCTACAAATCTAATATCTTAGGAATTTTGAGTGTTAGTAATCACAAATCTGTGGTGAACCTCTGTTTGTGTGTTGACTCTGAAAAAACCCTACATAGACTGTATAAATTAGAGCAGAAAGTCATGAGATGCTGAAAGAGAACAAACTTTAAGGCGATCTATAGTCATCATGCTAGGCTTTCTCTCACAATGAAAACCAACCACACAAAAAGATCAGAGAATATATTTAGTCATTGTACGCTAAATCAACAACCACACCTTTCCCTTGCTCAAAACTCCAAAATGCCCCTTCTACTCCCTCATTAGTGCACATTGTGTCAGGCTTTTGACATTGTAAACTTAACGTTGGCCTTGTCTTTTACTGATTGCTATCAGAAACATGTAGGGGAACAAGGCTAGAGCAATTCCAAAGTCTTCAGGGTAAGTATTGCTCAAGTGCGACTGGAAAGTCACAGTGACCCACAGCTCCAGGGCAAATGGAAACCAATATTTTACTAAAGATTTCAATGTCTTTTATGTTTCTAACAGAGCTTTATACAATTGTTGCATAGTTCCCTAAAAGGACAAACCTCATTGCTGGAGCAGTGTTAAAGAGTTTTACATTTTGGGTGAACTGGCCCTTTTATGGACCAAAGGCAGTGAAAATGTTCAACTTTGCACTACTCATATGACCATCTGACTCTTATCTTCTATTCGTGATCAAAGCTTTCACTAGAAGCATAGATATCTCTCTAAAGAAAATTAGACTACAATTTAAGCAAAAACTTACAGTGCTTGCAAAGCTTGTTCAGTCACATTTGGAGCAAATGTGTAGACAGTTAGCCCCTAACAATCTACAAGGAATCTCCTGACTGCTACAGTAACAAACTTGCTGTTTTCACTTTCTGGACAGTAGATGAGTTATAACCTTTACTTTTGAAGGCAGCAGAGATTCAAAAACCATTAACATCAGTGCCACGTACAGACATACTTTACAGATGTTCATTTCCTATTGAGCCAGGATTGTATTTTGATTTCCTGTCTTTAGCTTTTCCAGGAAAACGGTTAGCCTGTATTGTGATAATTATGTTTTTTAAAGTTCCAGAACCTGTGGCCTCAAGGTCCTGTGCATAATACACAAAGCTCAAATCCTGACAGAAGGATTGAAGTTTTCAACAGGCGTATTTAATTCAGTTCATAAACTAATAACAAGTTACAATGAGCACATTTCTGTATACTTCTGAGACTTCTATATACTTCACACCAATCATTTGTGTAAAAAAAAGACAAGATTAGTTTATAAATATGAATTTTACTGGTTTATCTGCAATCTGTTGTTACAAAAGAAAATATATTGATGGTAATAGCAGTAGCTGCTAATATGCAACCGCAGCTTTTAATGTTAATTCTGTTAACCTCAAATTTCGACTCATAATTACAATTCTATAAAGGTATAAGATGTTTGAAATATACTGTATAGGCACTTAACAACATAGAAGTGGTCCAAAATTTTAAAACAACAAATCAAAACAACCCAACACATTGTAAATAATGCTGTGTACATAGCATGGTTTCAAATTGGCAAAAATAATACAAATGCATATTTAACAATCCCCTTATCAGATACAAATTTCAGACATGTCAGATTACAATGATACAATCAAAAGTTTTAACCACAGTCATTGGTACTATAATGCATTTATTGTTGATGATCTGTTTACACTACGCAGGGTGTTAAGAGGATCCCAGTCTAAACGCTGGATTTATTAAAAATCACTGTTGTCAAGGCAACTCAGTTTATGTTTTAAATGGTCAGAGCAAAATAATAAAGAATTTGAGGCATAAACATCCTGAAATTGCAGTGCAACATTAGGAAGAAAAATAATAAAATGCAAAACAATCCTCTTTGTATTCTAATTTTAAATTAAGCTCACTTTAAAAATACATCTAAATGTACTTACAGTTTAATTACAGTATAATATATTAATTGTTAAAAAAGGTCTATAATACGAAAATATATTCTATAGTTTCAATATCCAGATGAATACAAACAAAATAAAAAATGTTTACAATCAGCAATAAATACATTTTGATAAAATAAGCAGTGAAAGTTTTCATTTTCAAACAGAAAATAACAACAATTGTAATGATGCTATAATTACTATTATAACAATAATGGGGAAATACAAATTAAATTACTAATAGACCACTTGAATGATCAGCTTAAATAAATTATTGGACAATAAAGTCACATATTCACATGGTGGCAACAAGCAAGGGGAACAAAGGACAGACATCCTCTATCTCAGATATTCTCTCTTTCTTAATTTAACAACTAGCACACATATTTTAGTGTAAGACATCACATGTTCTAGGGATAATTAGCATGGTGACAGCACATTCAGACATATAAGTATCTTAAGTAATCTAAGATTAATTTAATTAGTTTCTTATAAGCCTGCTTTAACTAAATGTTTGTAAAAATAAAACAGTTTGTGAACAACTGTTTATTGATTACAAACTGTAAAAAACCTATAGGCACTTTATAGCTTGTCAATTTACTGGGTTTTCTGAAAGAAAAGTGCTGCTTTCATGTGTAAAAAGCTCATGATTGGAATAATATACAGTAGATTATTGGAAATTGAAAAATTATTGGATGCTTTTTGACTTAGCAACAAGGTCTTTGTCAATTTTGAAACTCTACTCTTGGATGACTCTGAACACAATAAAGAAAATATGAATTTGTTTAACATGTTCCCCGCTTTGTACCTCACTGTACCAGTAAGTCACACGGATTTCAGAACATTTGGGTGGGGTTTAAGGTACACAGTTATTTTTTTGCATTACTGTATATCAGGTATATTAGAGATGGAGGCATGTATAGAGGTTCAGAGTTTATGCTACAGGGAAGTACGACGTAGCTATAAAAACACTGTTCTTTAGTTTACTTCTCTGATGTAAACAAACCAAAGACATGTGGGGGACATTTATTCTTTTTCTTACCACATCTCTGTCTGTCTTCTTACAGAAGCCCAAAATCTTTAAATGTAGGTATTAATCTTCAGAGATGGAAAGTCTACTGAAGATGGGGAGGCGATGTGTCGCATCCAGCACAGGTGACTCAGACCCGCTATGACTACCCACACTGCTCTGATAGCCCTCCTCATCAGAGAGGGAGTCTGGGGGTGTTGGTGACACGGGTCTGAAGAAGGAGGTTGGTGTAGGTGAGTGAGGACCAGACAACTCAGGGACAATGGTGCCACTTAAACTAGGCCCAAACAGGTTAGTAAGTTCCTGATTAGAGTAAGTGAAGGGGTTGCTGGGCCACTTGATGACTTCCTCAGCTGAAAACATGGGCGGAGGTGTAAGGGAGGTTGGGCTTTCCTGAGAGCCACTCGAGCTCGGGAAGCCAGCAAAACTGTAGCTGTGATAAAGTCGTGGACGCTTCATCTTGTTAAAGGTTGAAGGAGGAGGTCCATGACGCTCCTCTGCATTGTGGATGAAGTGGCAGCGAGAGCCGTAAGGGCAATATCCAATGCTGTGAAAGGTACGACAGAACTCAGTCCTGTACTTGGGGTGGCGATTTAGGCTACGGAGCTCATGAATCCCATGAGCAAACTGACACTTATCACCATATTTACAAGTGCCATTCTCCTCGAAAGGCCGGCAAAGTTCAGTCTTATAGCGACTAGAGTTGATCTGGCTATTTCCATTGGCACAGATGCATGTGATGTGGCTTGGCCTCAGACAATCTCCAGTTTCAGAATAAGACCGGTCACGTAAGTGGTTGTCCTTGTTGTTACCCTTGATTGAGGCTGAACAGTCCAACTGCAGACTGGTAATAAACTGGTTCTGCATTGATTTGGAGCTTGTGACAGAAACAGAGTGCCGACGTTGGTAGAGTCCCATTAAAGGGCCCACAACCTTCCTGTTCAGCAGGGACCAATGGGGGGTAAAGGGGGTGTTGGTGTTGGTGGGGGAGACAGAATGTAACTGGGAACCAGAAAGAGTAGTATTGTAAGTCATCACTTTACAGTTCTGAAAATGAAATACACAAAGACATGTTTCAAATATTTGGCAAAACTATAGCTCCCTTTCCCCAGATAACACCTGTAAGAGTTTACTGTGTTGATTGTATTGTGTTAATTGTATTTTCTGCCCTTGGGTCTGTTCCAGGGCAATGAAAACCTATAGCTATTCAGTTAAGCTTCTGGACTTGAAAAGATAATAGTACAAGCTCTTCAGTTTTAACCCATCAAGCAATCTCTTTAAAACTATAAGGTTAAAACTATAAGGTGTTGAGTTATAAAATATTATTTGGACATTGCTTTGTCTGAAGTAATTATACAAATCGTGGCCAATAACATAATGACTCATTACATAACATACTGTAAATGCATTAGTCTTAATGTAATTTAATTTAGTTCTACATGAATACAATTTATTAAAATAATGTTACTTTGGCTTTTAAAAGATAGGAATGTAAAATGGCATTGTAATAAACTGTGTAAGGGTTGAGAAACAAATCACTCCTTTATTCAGACAACGTGTTAGGTTGTTAAAACTGTTTAACTTAAAACACTTTTAAAAAGTGTCTTGAGGCCCATACAGTACACTGTTGCCTGATATACTATTCTACTATATATACTATATACTATTTTTACAACAGATCTATATATTTAGGAAAAAATCTGGTAACTAATACAATACAGAATAAACTATTGTTAAAAATGTATTTTAGGTTAGAACCTTTGCCACTGTTAAGAAAAAACAAATATTACAGGTAAACCTAGTTAAAGTGTGATCATTATTAACATTAGAGAACGGCTTGTTTTTATTAAAATTAAACCTAGATCTAAAGCTTTCTCAGTTGGGGAAGGCTTTTAAACAGGCTTACTATAATCGAATGGCAAATGCAATTTTGAGTAATGCATACGTTTATTTGTAATGAAGTACGGACGAAGCATAAACAGCAAGTCTTTTCTAATCGATTAACAATTGTTGAATGCAGATCTTGAGAGCCACAAGATCCCTTCTCTCACGCAGAAGACATTGTTTGACAAGTTTGACATTGGATTAGAATAAATTTGTTAATCTGAAATTGATTTGTAACCCCTCATATAAACGGATACATATGTTTAAAACAACATCTTCTCAAAAATCAAAATTACCTTATTTGTAACTTCGCAGTCGAAGAAATGGGACACAACAGTCAGTCATTGTCGAAAAATACTTTAAAGTTGACAGACAGATGGTTTCAAAGCACGGTGTATGTACTCCTGTATTTGACGTGTATTTGATAAAATTATGCCCCACAGGCAACCCCTCTATCTTGCCAAAAGTTAAACGCATATCCTTTATAAAAACTTGCGCAGTCTTCCAGGCTAAGAGGGCGGGTATTGTTGCAACCACGCCTATTTCCGCAAGTCTCTTTTATGATTGACTATTGATAACTAAGGTCGTGTTTATTCCATGCATGATAACTTCAGTCATAAAGTGAAGTTGTTTATACATTTAATTAAAAAATCCATTAATAAGCCTTAATAAGTCAAGAAAGAGCTTAACGCATTTCGACCTTTTGACATTTTAAATACAAATTGTTTGGGTTTTTTAAATTCTTATAATTTTCCAAAATTCACCAAATTCAAGGTAAAATGATGTATGCACGAGTTTTAAATGTTATATAGCAGAAGTTTAAAGTGAGCTTTATGATCTTATGTAGTACAAATAAGTATTTTCCTCAGATTTTGAGAATTTGTAATGCTTGTTCAGTTCTTAATAGGGGCCACCTAACTCAGGGTGGATAGATGAAAAAGAAGAACAGTGAGTGAACAAGATATGAACTAAAAATGATTCTGCTGTACAACAGCAGCTAGCATGTCATTTACCATGCCTATGACAGTTTCTTGTTTCCTTTGTGCTGTTTATACAAACATTACCCGAAAATAGTCTGCTGATTCAGCTGACACATGGACTATGTAAGACCTACTTTCCTCAACACTGTGTCAGTCACAGTGTCCCTTACCAAAGACCTTCAGTTTCAGCTTTTATCAGAGTTTTAAAGCTGCATTTAAGGCATTTACAGAAATACTTTTCCAAATCTGTTTCAACCAATTCTGCATATGCAGTCTCACTGTAAAAGCAAGCAAATTTATTTAGAATTGATTTTTAAACCACCTTTTAGATTGCACCTTTTGATTTAAAAATACAAAAACACTACTTTCATGCTGCGTTTTGAAGTCAATTACTGTAAGAACATATTTAAAAATATAACAATTTTTCCATTTTTGAGATTTTATTCATGGGCTGTTCTTCAAATTAAAAGACTTTATCTTCTACATCTATCTATAGAAAACTCTGCCTTCTGGTATTTATAAAGTCCTTAATTTACACTGTAGCGCATTTGTTATTTGTGATGCACATCAATAATATGTGCTCTGGATGTTACTTTTCAGAACAAGAAGGTCATACTCAAACAGCACTGCAGCGGAAATGGCCAAGTCAAATTAGTTTTTATTTGTCTGTTTGGTGGGGGACAACACAAACTAGCCCCACTAGTAGAACACTGTCTTATTCTGGATGGATGCTCTATAAAGCCTGCTTCATTAGCCAAAAATCTGCGTGTCATTTTTGATACAATTTATCGTTTGAAATCGTTCAAATATTTCCAATATTTGTAAAACTTTTTTTAGCTTAAAAATATATAAAAACTACCACACATGCTCTCGAAGCAAGACATTTAATTAAAATTAATTTATGCATTCATGACATCAAGACTTGATTATTGCAACGCCCTACTTGGTGGCTGCCCTGCAAGATTAATCCAAAAACTCCAGATGGTTCAGAATGCAGCGGCCAGAGTTCTCATGAGAACGAACAAGTATGACCATATAAGCCCAGTTTTGTCAACTCTACACTGGCTGCCTATCAAGCACCATACAAATTTTAAAATCTTGCTTATTACCTACAAGGCCCTGAATGGTTTAGCTCAATACTTAAGCGAGCTCCTCTCCTATTATAGTCCTTCACGTTCACTGCGATCTGAAGGTTCTGGACAACTGTTAGTACCCAGAATTTCAAATACAGGTGCTGGTGGTAGATCCTTCTTGTATTTGGCACCCAAATTTTGGAATAGTCTTCCCAGTGTTGTCCGGGAGGCAGATACACTGTGTCTTTTTAAATCTAGACTAAAGACCCACCTCTTTAATCTTGCCTACACGTAGTCATATGGATTTATTACTCAAATCCCCTAAGGGATTATTAGGCTGCCTTATTAGGTAAACCGGAACCGGGAACACTTCCCACAAGAACAGATATACTGGCTCCACACTAAATCTGTCTGTCTTTCATTCCCCAAGGTCCTGTAGTCAGCTGGATCAAAACTCTGAGACCAGATGGTGGGGAACTGGATGAAATGACCCTGAGACAGATCATCAGGATTTGATAGACTTCTTTAGTAAACCTACCATTATATACATGATAACTTTTAACTTTGTTCCCTGCTTAGGCACAGCAGTGTGATGTTATATGCAATATGGCTGTAACATTATGCTTCATCACTTTTTGTTGGCACAATTTCTCAGTGCCTGACATATTATCAAATATAGTTGAAACCATCAGTTTTCCATCAATAATTAACTATAAATCATCACAATAAACCTCCCACTCCCACAACCCTCCCAACCCTAACCCAGATTCTGAGATATTGTATTTTTGCACAAGAGTAATATTTTTCTGTTGCCGCAACAGACACATAGGTGCCGGCTTTGCAAATGGTGCACAATGCTTCCCATTTATCACGACCACGACTGAACATCGGGTATTTTTTTGCAATTCGTCGGTGAAACTACATTTGTGTTTCGGCATGTTAGTGACACACAGCTCTTGCAGCGCAGCTCCTCGTTTGTTTTGTTTTGACAATTGGGTCTTTAACGTCATCAGACAGGTACCTCAGAATAATGCCGGTGGGCAGTGGCTGCATTTAAAGTGCATTTAAAAACCCAGACATTTTATGATATTTTACAAAATCCCCCCCCGGACATAATTTTATAGCCAAAAAGGAGGACATGTCCGGGTTAAAGAGGACGTATGGTCACCCTACTTAACATATCTAAATGTTTTCTAGTGTGAGGCTAGGAAGTTGACATGGAAATGCCTGTAGACATCCAATTCAAACAAGCCCACCCACATACCTCGGCAATGTCCTAACGTCGCTAAACAGTTTCCATGGTGATAATTAAAGACTACTTGCTAGTCTGAGTCAAAAAAAGAACACCCACTTGTCTCTACAATATTCTGATGCCTCTCACCTTTTTCAATAGAAGTCAATGGGGTGGTTGCTAGTATACTGTAACTGGTTGCTAGGGTGTGTCTGTGAAGTTAAAATGTCACTGTTTGTTGTTGTTTCCTATGCCAAGCGTTATGAGCTCACCCTTAAGTCTATACGACATTCTGATGCAGTGCTAACAAAGACATCACAAAATTCAATTTTTTATTGTTATTAACTATTAAGTCTATGGGGCAGTTGCTTTTGTTAGTATTTTGTTAGTAGCGCAAAGGTTGTGATTTCGAATGCCAGGGAACAAACATACTGAAGACATTATACCTTGAATGCACTGTCACTTTGGATAAAAGCATCTGCCAAATGCATACATGTATTTATGTATATGTAAAATGAGAGAACCTATCCACAACCAACTGTTACTAGTAGCCTATGCTTATTATTATTATCTGCTCATAGTTTACTTTAACATGGGCATCTGGGGCCGTGGCCTTGGAGATAGCCTCAAATCACACTCACATGATACTGATACTCTGCATCCTGTTACAGAGTGTGTGGAAAGGTCACAGAAGGCAACAAAAGGCCACTTTTAAATTAATCATGTCTAAATCATTTTGCGTAAAAAAATTTTGTGGTAAATCCAAACCCATGCATGTCCTGTGTCATAGACTGGTGAATCACATAATACTCAAAAACCTTGTCCATTTGCTTTGGTTTAATCCAAAATATCTGAATCAGTTGCTGTCTTGTTTTTAATGAAGGCAGTACAATGAGTTTATTATCCCAACGTCATCCCATCTTCCATCATCTGGATGATACAAATGTTGTTGTATATCAGTGAAGTTTCATGGAGAAAGAATGTATTATTGGTGCTTATTTTTAACAGATCCTCATTTTTACCACCCAATCAATGTAATTGGGTTAATGTTTGCAATTTATTGTTTTATATATTGTTATATATATTGTTTACATGTTATTCTAAACCTGTGTAATTTCTTGTGACAAGAAAAATATGTGACTTTAACAAGTCAACAATTGGCATCGACCAAACTTGGCACTCGTTTGGCACCAAACCTGAAATTCCTGACTGTGATTTCAGCAGAGAGCTCAGGAGAAGGTTAATTTAGTAATCATTTCAATTTAGTCTGCCTCTCACACAAAGTACATTTACATTTTTGTAAAATGGATGGGGGCATTTAGGAGGCACGGAATATTCTGTGATTGCTAGGGCATAATGATGGCATCTACTATCCAGTGCGACGGCCTTTGTTTGGAGGCAGCCTCCCCCCAAAGCAGATAAAGTGCTGTTCAAAGCATATAAAGCTTGCTGTGCTGCCCAATTTAGGTGAGGAGCACACACTAGACACAACAAGGGCTGGGTCTCCCTCATCCAAAGGGAGTGTTTGCAAGTCCCTGAGATAAGTGGTGGGAATCTTTGTGCATGTAGCCAGGCTGTGACAACACGAGAGTTAACTGCAGAAACTGCAGGCACTCACTGGTGACAGAGACAGCTTACAGGTTCCCTTCCCTCTTGATGGAGGACAGCACCACCAGAAATGCTATCTATAGCAACAGGGTTTTGAGATCAGCCTCTTCCAGGGGCTCAAATGGGACTCTAAGCAGGGCCATCAGAACCACAGAGATGTCCCAAGAGGGAACAAGACGTGGTCTGAGAGTATTGAGTCTCACAGTGCCTCTAAGTAACCTGATGACGAGATTGTGTTGCCTGAGCAATATTTATATGAATATCAAATCACTTCCGCAGGAAGGATAACACAGATCCAATCATGCACCTCTGTGGATCTTCCCCACAGGAAGAACACCAGTTCAGAAAGAGATGGCACGTCAAAGCATACAGCTCTCACTAAGTAGACACATCAATAACATTTTTATTTAACAGTTATTTTTTTCAGTATTATTACAGTTCAGTAGTGCCTAAACTCTTCCAACTCTGATGAACTCAAAATCTCTGAGGGCAGCCTAGTCACATAAATGGTCCATCTGAATGCTTTTATTTTTAACAGAAGATTAACATCAATGTTACTGTAGTTTAGATAAATAATAGGCCAGCAAGACCCAGTGTGCAGTTAAAATATAGGTCCCAAATTCAAAAAGTAATAATCTGTGCAACAGAGTTCTTGTTGTGCAAGCTCCTGAGCGATACTTACCTGTCAAGAGAAGTCATGTAGAAATCATTGATCCTTTTCGGTTACTCGTGGTGAATGGAATTTGCATGCCAATCTCCGGCCCAGATATTATCTGGATATAAAAGGAGCAGGCTTGTATCTATTCATTCAGACTATGTTCTTTGGAGCTTAACATATGTGTTTGTGTCCTCTTATCTCACTTTAGTTATTAAAAATTATTAAAATGCTGGATTCTATGACATGGATAAGCTGACTGTGGGGGACTTCGAAATGAAGGTGGTATGGATGTGAGGTTGGCAAAGCCCACATATTGTGTTTGGGCCAAGAACGACACCTTCCATACTCTGTGAGCTCCTTATGCACCTCTGGAAAAAATAGCACTGAGCTGAGCACAGCTTAGAGTCATGCTCGGACCCCATGCACCAATCATCCAAGCCATGAGTGCTTGTGGGAGGATGGAGGGTTTCACTCCAGCCCAATGGTCGCGGCAGCCAGAGAGAGCACCCCAACTCCTCATTAGCTTCGTTATGAGCTCAACTGCCCAGGGTGGGGGCATGAATGACTATTCCATGTCAGAGAGGATGAAACCACCCTCTGATGCTGTGACACAAAGCTCATTTGTCAGTTCTGATAAGCGTTCGGGGGATGGAAGGCCCACGAGGACTAAGCCGGTGGGTAGACTTCCATGGAAGCCCCAAGATTGCTTATGGTGCAATAGGTAAGTAAAAGGTATCTGTATCAATTTTGTTAATGATATCCCTGTATTGGTATTGGATCAATACCAAAATTTGTAGTATGGCCAAATGAAGCACTGAAAGTGTGAAGGGCCCTATTGTTTCCATTAGGATTATGTTATTTTTATAATTTTTTATGGCTGAAGCACTAAAATTGCCTAGGGCCACACTGTTTAACTTTAGATTATTATTTTACTTTTTTCAAACAGTAAATGGGGGCCATTTTTTGGGGGGGGCCTTAACATGCTCAAAAATTATTAAACATGGCACACACTTCAGAGTCATTGGTAAATAGGCCTGGGTTAAAATTTTATCGTTTTTCTAAGGGCCATCTCCATGTAACCTGGAACAGCATATCTTGCTTAATATGATACCTGTCATCAATCATGTTAATTGACTAACTGTTGCATAGGCTCAGAAAAAGTACATACCGTTGTGTCTGGATATATTAACTTCTCATAAACCACTGAGATGTGTACGCTTGCAATGACGGGTATTTATGATGCAAGTTCATTTTTTCAAATGGTTCAAACATGTAGTTATCATCAGTTCAACCAACTTTATATTTATAAATTAATTACAATCTTAGTATCCCTAATTAGTTTTACTAATATACATCTTTTAATGAAAATTTGTAATAATACCATGTATTCTGTATTCT
>JAZGTJ010009021.1:0-20034 GCA_036877575.1 Botia almorhae | reverse complement strand
TTTGAAGGTTTTATCTCGCTCTTTCTCTCCAGCTAATCTCACAGCCCCTCAGCATGCCACAGCAATTTTGCTAATGCCAATTAAGCTTTGCATTAGCATAAAAACAGCCTTTAAAGTTTCACCCTTTTTATATAAAATAAAGAATAATATTGAATGGTTGACCATTTACAACTTAAAACAAATGTCTTTGGAGCTTTTCACTTTGGAGCTACTTCAGGAAAATAAAGCGCTCTTTCTCACTTGTTTCCGTTGGCGTTTCGGATGAACAGGGAAAGAGGGAAAGGTAGGAAGAAATCCCTTAATGACAACTCAACAGATTTCCCTCTAATGAGCAGTAGCTGTTTTGAGACATCTCAAATTCTTTTTTCTGTTCAAATGGAGGTTATGCTATTAATGTTCTACATGCTTGGCACGCCAAGCTCAGCTCTGCAGAAATGTTGTAATTGCCATACAGTTTGGTTAGGAATCAATTAATTAGCATTAGGGCTGCACTCCAAAGCACAGAGCAGCACATGGAAAAGTTTCATTAGCCAGTAATGTGCAAATGCCACCCAGAGGAGACCAACAAATTCTTTTCAGATTTCTTGCATGTTTGCATGGAAGTTTAAAACATTTCTTTTCTTCTTGTCCCATTCTCCAGGAGGCTGGGAACATTCCTGTCTCTCCCTCTCTCACTGACTCTTTATTACTCTGTTTTGTGCTCTTTTTATCTAAATACTACAAAACTGTGGGAACTGAGAACCACTCCCAAGAACACTCAACCCAGATAAATACTGTCCAGAACTACTTGGTGAAGACAGCTTTTTAATTTTTCTTTTAAAATGGTTTTTCTCATGAATCTCCAAGATTGATTTAGGATGGGAGTCACCATTTACTCTTTGACTGAAGATGGGAACCGCAAATTTGTGTTCATTAGGATGAATGATTGCCACCACCAAAACAGGAGGGGAACCTGTCTAGTACTAAAAAAGGCTGAAAAAAATAATTCATGCATCTGAGCATAAACACAGAAAACATCTATATGCTCCAGTCTGTGGTTTGAACAGTCACTTTATAAATAAATAATTCTGACAAGAACAATGAGGCTCAGTGTTTTTGATATGTTTAAAACTAGGCTTCCAGTGAACTGCCAACCAAGTAATTGCCTTATAAATAATCTTATCAACGAAGAACATTCCACTTTTTTTGCTTAGCTATTGTCGTGTAAGCGCTTGTCATTATTTACTTGCATTTATTGCAGCTCAGCGATGTGAAAAGATCCTCAAAAGTGAGAAAGTATAGAGCTAGACAGGAAAACACAGAGAATGGAGCGAGAATGAATTGTTCAGCCTATTAGCAGCTAGTCACCACGATTGACTGTCAGCATAAGAAAGTGCTTTCAACAGAGCTGCTGACAGCTGGTATAGCTCACCTCAGATGAAACTCTCTGATTCTGAACTCTGTGCTTCAGTATTGATTAAATCAGTCAGATTCATAGTGTCTGTAAAGGTGGCATGGAGGATCAAAGTAGGCCAAGTGGGTCAAAATTACCTTGACCATCCAGAGCAGATGGACTATAAAGAAGGTAGTTCTAAGCTGCTGTCTAGCGGTCTCTGAGCAGACCTCAGTTAAAGAATTCACATCAAAGAGGATTGAAAATCTTGTCCCTCCCTCCCTTGTCTGTGTGCTCAATTGAACATTTAGCCTTTAGGTTTTGCCTTTTCTCCTCTCATCCTGTTTTGATTCTACTTCTAATGATTTAAATTACCCTTCATTTTAAGTAAAGAGCTGTGCTGATGGGTGCCATTTGGATAAGTAACCTACTCTTATGTTCCGTCCCTAATGTCACATTCTGTATCATAACATATTAGGTCTTTTTTAGTCTCCTGTTTTTAACTGTACTTTAATATAACTTATTTTATAGTGGTGTGGCGTTTATTATAGAATATAAAGTAATGCCTTTTCCGTAGTATACTTAGCAAATATACAAATAGTGAACTAGTATAGCTGGACAATATAATTTGCAGTAATTTACACCCAAAGTAGTATAACTGCACAGCATGTAAAGTAAAATTCTCTCTCCTGGCTTTGTTGTCATGTTTTTATGCTGTTTTCAGATACCGTGTTTCTCAGTGGGAGCTGTGTTCGTGTAGCTGTAGTGAAGAAGAAGAAACATAATGGATTAGTATCGAACCAGACAGAATGTTAAACCTTCTCTGTGGGTCTACTAACCTTTTAGCTTGAAATCAGCAGTATTATAGCAGGAGGTACTACAATTGTATTGAGATAGTTCACCCAAATATGACAATTCTGTCTGTATTTACTTATTCTTAATTTTGCTACACAACCCAGTGCCGTTTTTTCTGTGGAACACAAAAGGAGACATTTTACTTCCCTCTTTCCCATACAAAGGCAGTTCCAAAAGGGCAAAATAAAGCTAAATTAAATATTAGCTAATATTACCCATGTGCTATATAGTAAACATTACATAATAAATAATAAATAAAGGAATGCTTAAATGCAAGGAATTGTATTTTAATGTTTGTGATTGTAACGTTTACAATGTTGTCTAGGCAACAACTGTCACTTCCGCTATGTGTATACTTCCTTGATATGCAAAGGATAAGTGTATATGATAGTTGTATATACTTTTTCATAACAAAAACATACTTTTAGGGTATGGCTTAAATAACTGAATTGGGATGCAGCAAAATTCTACACTAGTGAAGCTCATTATTATAAGGAATCATAATGAGCTGAGAAAAGGGAAAATAGGGAAAAGGGTTGAGAAAAAAGATTCTTCAAAAAATAAAAAATAGCAACATATGGATGGATTCATAGCCTTCTGGGCAGTGCTCTGACATATGGTGCAGCAGTGCTTTGGGCAACCCAGGTTCGAGTCTTGGCATGAGGCCCTTTCACAAACCGGTTCTCTTTTCCTCTCCCATTACTTCTTGTTGTTGTGAAAATGAATAGCAACAGCATACAGGTTTGTAACGACACAGGGGTAAGCAAATGATGACGGCTTTTTCTTTTCGCTGTTAGTTGTGCTTATAAATTCTTTCCAAAAGCTCAGCCCTCTCTTTGCATTAAAGTAAAGTAGGAATGCTGCAAAAGCACTGATAGTTCTGTATGTCTTGGAAAGTTTAAGAACACTCTGATATGATCACTGTGACTCAGGCATCTTCTGCTACTAATCACTCACATTCATTTTGTTTTATTCTCTGGTGCTGAACACCTTGTCTCTTCAGTACACTAACCATGCATCACTAACAATACATAGCACTGTTACACAATTTAATAACTATATATTAATCAATGTAATTATTTTCTTTTGCGGTCATCCTACTGATATTGTTGGCTGTAGAAAGGAAATCAGTGGTCTATAAAGAACATGGCCTTGAGTCTGTACGTAGCTGTGCTTTAAAGGGTCTCGCGTTTGAAGCCACTGCAGTGCTGTTCAAAGCTGCAGCTGTTTTGGCTGCTAGATGATGACAGCTATAACTGATGTTGATGTTGGCATTCATCTCCTGCATCCTTTCATGCAAATGATCCAGAGCATGCTGAAATGGGTCAGGGCAACAACAGAAGATGATATGTACTGCATGCTGTGAGTGTGTTTGTTTGCATGCATGTGTTTATCTGTATGTTGTCCAAAAGTGTTTGTGTGTGTGTCCTTGAAATTTCTGTTACAGTTTGTGCACAGCAATCAACAAAGTGCCAAATGATAGATGTAAATTTGAAATCAGCCGTGAAACAGAGAGAAAGATGAGATGAGAAATGAGAGAGAGAGAGAGATGAGAAAAAAGAGAGAGGTGGGTGAGGGAGGGAGAATAATTAAGGCTATTAATAATGTGCTTTGCTTAGTTGAGAGGGATTGTCACATTTTAGGGAACACCTAAAGCAGGGCTGTATGTATAATGTATTTACTAATCCCACTTACTGTGTGAAATAATATCTTGTATTACAATAAAGTATGCTGTACCCCAGCAAGAGCAAATTCACAGCCTCATGGTATTCAGACATAATTGCTGTTAATTTAACAGGACTGTTTTGACAAAAAGCATTTCCATTAAATAACAAAAATGTTATTTTGAAAGTTCTAAGAATGTTCAAAACCAGTTTTTAGATGTTTATTAACGTTATTGCTTGGTTATAAGAACTTTATTTAAACATTTGTATTCTGTAATGTTTTAAAAACGTTCCATTAACTACTTAAAACAGTGTTTTCAATATATATGATATATAACGTTAAAAAGTTCTACTAACGTTACCGCAAGAATGTTTTTTGATAACTCTGAGAAAACTTTTAGAGAATGTTAGCCAATGTTAGCCAAAGAATGTTACCTGTTAGCTGGGAAGATGAAGAGAAAAATTAAGAGTGACAAAAATGACACAAAAATGAGAAACAGACAGAGATGAACTTGTTGGGTTCCACTGAGACAATAGAAGATATAATAGAAGATATCAGAAACAATAAACTGTAAAGAAAGAGACGGCCTCCCAGACGTTTCCCTTTGCCGCACATTTCCCCATCGCCCACAAACCGCCAGAGCTGACATCACTGTGGAAACACGTAGAGGCCACAGGCCCCTCAGCGTCTGCTCCCAATTACACACACACACACACTCACACACACATATACATATGCTGAAAAATCCTCAGAACACTCACAGTTTGGAAAGGACCTGAGAAGGTTATTAAACCTGTTAGAAAAAACTCCACTAAACAAACCTGCTGTAAGGCCGAAACAGCAGCCCAAAGAACAGACAGAAACCAAGTTCAGACAAAACAGTCTTTGTAGAATGTTACTTCTGTGGAAATAGGTGTGAAGGGAAAATTGGTACAGTATACGGGTATTGAGCTATTTGTATTACAGTGTGTATTTGACTGTTAAGATAATGTTTATCATACAGTGGCTAATAGGCATTTTGTAAAAGCTAGGAATTATGGCCAATTTCATATATATTGTAATGCGCTGTGGTTTAAATACCAAAGTCAGATGACGTGAGACACATAGTGTAATGTACAACTGTAAGAAATTTGCCTTTGCCTGTCTTCAGTAATTTAGATTCAGTTCTTTATTTTGCATTTTTCAGAATGCTTTGAATTATTCCGAGAAAAATGTGAGTAATTGCCAGTAAATTGTTCCCCAGTAGTGCAGTTAATACATTTTGAAATACTAAAAACTTTTGTTTGGTGTGAAAGTTGCAGGGTCCTTGGAATTATTGGTGTTTAAAAAAAACCTTCATAACTCTTTTTATGTTTTTCTTCTGTTCTGCATCTCTTGGTCACATTCTTCCTGTCTTTATTCCATTCTTTATTTTTCATGGCTGACTGGCTTCTATTTTCTGTTTGGCAGGGAGGGATGTTTTGAAAAGCATTCCTCTGATTGAACATAAAGTGAGAGGTTTTAACTCATATCACTATTAGAATATTCATCTGGGATTATGGCAGAGTTAATGGGGAAGGATCAAAGTTCAGTTGCCTTTGAAAAGGGAAAACATACGACACTGTGGATAACTTGATGGATTGTTATAAACACTGAAAAAGGTCAACTTCAATTGCAGAGTCAGTCTTCACTGTTTTATTAGTTCATATTATATGTTGTTTCAGTTTTGATTGCCAAAAAGGCAATAGACTGACTAAGAAAGCATTTAAAATGACTATAATTTGGATTTATTTGTCTCATGGAAATACAATTAAAGTTTTTTGTGCATTTTTTGGAACCATAAATCAGAAAGACTGACTTAATCATAACTGTCAGCGTTGAATAATTTGGACTTGTTGGTCTGAATTGATGCATATATGAAAACTAGAGTATCTTCTGTGAAAGGCACAGGACCATAAATTGTTCATACAATCAATGCATCTGGTCCTGATAGGATGTCCTACTTGCCTGTAACACTATGTATTTGCATACTTTTGTGCACTGCTTTCATGCTTTTTGGGGGAGGCAGGGCCTTGGAGAGTGCTCTGAAGGGAAGGCTTTTGCTTTCAGAGCTAGCTTGTGACTGCTAAACTCTTAAAATCCACCGTTAATATGCAAGTAAGCCATTCATAGGTTGATTAAACATATAGAAAGTGTAAATATGGTGGCTTTGTGGGGCCATTTAACCATTACTCCACAAGGTTTGTTTGAGCATCCTGACCAACCTGACTTAGCAAATCCATTTGGTGACACTTGTAGCTTAGAAATTACACACTTTATATGTAAGACATTGATTTAAGACATATTTTGACATTGAGGTACTTATTTACTAACTTTTTGCTAAATCACACTAACTGGAATCTTATAATGTTGCATGATGTTTGATTAAGAGACATTGATGTCAGGTTGGAATTAATAGATATAAAATTCTATTATAATTCGTACCTTTCCTATCATCATTACAAGCATAACGTGATATCATCACCTTTTGATATCATTTCAACCTTTTCGCAGAGTACAGAAGCAGAGTAAGCATGGGAAAGAGAGAAGAGAGGCAGTTAGGAATTGGGAAAAACAGTCCTAATAGAGGAGGCCCATACGTTCTCCAGATGTTCCTCAACATGAATCTAAGACATGCTTCAGAAAAGACTCAGACACACATACACTCAAGTTAACACTCTTTACGGTAGAGTGGGACTGGTTAGCATCACATCTATGGCTAGAGAGCTCAGATCTCAGCCCCCTCCTCATATAAAACCATGTGAACAATTAAATGATTCACTCATTTTACGCATTTTATTTGACTTTTCATGTAGGCTTCACAAGCATTAATGATTTAGATGT
Organism: Botia almorhae; assembly: GCA_036877575.1. Classification (NCBI taxonomy): domain Eukaryota; kingdom Metazoa; phylum Chordata; class Actinopteri; order Cypriniformes; family Botiidae; genus Botia; species Botia almorhae. The sequence goes on along the minus strand of JAZGTJ010009021.1, from coordinate 13,280 downwards.
TTTGGTCTGGTACCAATTGTGTAGCATTTAATAATAAACCACCATCTGTATGAAAGAACAACCAGTCTTTAATATCTCAATAAACATCCATCCATGTCTCATTTTCCCTCCCAGTCTTTCCATTCTTCCCACATTCCTTTCTTTCTCCCTTGTTCTCCCTCCCTCATCTTCACAGGATACATTGAATGGCATTGTTTCTTCTCTCAGGCTTTGTTTTCCTTTAGTACAGACACACATACTCTCACAAACACATGACCTAACAGCACACAAACACAGATGCGGCCTCACTCTGAGAAACATTTTCCCAGGCCTTTAAGGGGCAACACAACACCAGCCTGGTGCTCCAGTTCAGATGACATCATCAGCCTCTTAAGAAGCATCGCCCCACACCTCCTCCCCTCAATTCACACAAACTCTCTCACATATCCCCTCTGCCCTCTCACTCGCTCTCTTTAAACATGTCACCAAATTACTGTTAGTTAATGGATTAATGGATCATCCCCAACTACATGCAGCACTCTTATAGTGTATACACCTGAAATGACTGAATCGGGCTGTGTGCTTCATAGACCTGGAGCAGAAAGGTTGAGTGTCTCCTTTCTGCTCTTCTCCTCCAAGCGTAGGGGGAATGTATTGTGAGAGTGCCACAGGGTGTGTGTGTGAGTGTGTGTGAGTATGTCCTGGAGGTTCACTCAGCTGGGTGGGTCCATGCTGGACATCAGGGCATCGCATGGTGACCTTTCCTTCAGGGGTCAGTGAACACTGTGTGAATGAGCTCATGGAGACTATCCCTCAGAGCATTTAAAGGCTCTATCTCACCATTCCAGAGAGAACGAGAGACTGGTTTCTCTATTTTAACTGAAAATTGTATAAGCTAGCCGCACAACCAATGTAGCAAAATATGTTTTAAATGTACAACAATAAAAAACAATATATATTGTAACAATATATATTAAATGTTACAACATTACAATATTTTAACTACTGCTGATGATTTGGCCATATTGCAGCCTATGTTGAATATGCCAATAAATAAACCAAAAGAGCAAGAGTTTTAGAGTTTTAAGCAATATACATTATGCATTTTGGTGGTTTTTAAAGCAGAAGTCACAATGCTAGTGTGTTATTGGTGGTTAGCAGGGGACTGCTATAAGGTTGTTAATGTTCTGAGTGGTTATGTTATTGCTAAACAGTTGCTAGGGTGTTCTGACAGGATTCAAGAGCATTGCTAGATAACTGTCTAGGTAAAAGTTAAACATGCCCACTTATTTGTGTAGTGTGTGCTGGATGATGAGCTAAAGTTATGTACTTTGCCAATTTTAGTTGCGTTTTTGTTGTCCCTTTTAAAGCAATAAATAATGAAACAGCATTTCTGCTGCTAACAATAAGGCAAATATGTCAATTTAATGCCTAATAAAGATGCCACTTGGAGAGAACTAAAAATGTGTATTAAATTCAGAGAGTGACTATACTGTGACAGATAATGGCCCTGTAAAAAGCATTTGTGGCTTCCATTTCATGGAACTGTGCAGTCATAATGTTATGGTGTGTGGCGGTAAGCCGCTATTGCCCTTCTCAGCATTGCCCTTAGGAACTAATTGGACTTGACAAAGCGGTAAGATGCAGTACAGTAAGGAACAACTGTGGACCACGAGGGAAAGAAAGAGTTTGTTCAACCCAATCTCACAGGAATTTGTAATTATTTAACAAGTTAATGTCATATTACTTTCATATCGCTATAACTAATGAAACACTTAGAATTTGTATGTTTGATGCGTACGATCACACCAGTGTGATTAGAACATTCAGTGGATCACCTGCTAAATTCAAATCTGTGTTTAAACCAGGAATGGCGGTAAATGAGAGAGTGCTTATTATTTATATCTCTCAGCGCTTATTATGTGTTACAGTTGTTAGCATTTTCAGCATTTTCAGCGTTTGTAACGTGCGGTTATGTTTTATTTATGTCAATCGATTGTATAGGTAATTATAAAGTTTACTTTATTTCTCTCTCATTCGCTGGACACTTATTTTTTTAGAAAGACGTGGATGAGCATGTTTTCCAGCAGGGTCTGTCTTCCAGACAAATCGCGGTGCCCGTGATTCAGTTCTATTCAATTTTATTTATATAGCTCTTTTTTACAATGTTACATTGCTTTAAAGCAGCTTTACATATAAAAAAGAATAATAATAATAAAAACACAACAAATGTCAGACATGTTAATTGTATTTTTGAAAATAATATGTGTGAGATGTATAAGACTAATTGCGTATACTAGATTTATAGTAGGTTTATGAATAAAGGGTTGACTGAACCGATAAAACCACAAAATCATTAAGCAAGATATGCGTTCTAGTTTACATGGAAATGGCATAAAAAAGGATAACATCTTTTGGGACAGGGCTATAAGGGATTTGCAATAGTACCATGAACTACACACAACATGCAAAAGTAGAATACATACAAAATATATACAATAACAATATTAGAAGTTTACAATTTACAAAACACTAGGCTAACCCGTGATAACTTACCAATCATTTAACATAATCATAATAAAAGTTTGCACATATTTAACAATCAGAAAATATTTCATTTAACAATGCATGTAAACGTTTTATAAATATTTTGTATGAAATATATATAAGCTGCAGCGTGCCACTGTGACTGTGTAGTGTCAAAAAAAACCTCACGGCGGGGGTCTGTCTGAAAATTTCGAACTTACGTGTGAAAGGGTTTAATCTAACCTTAAAGCGCCACCATTAAACCATAAATGTTAGTTTGGTGTGAATGAATCTTAGGAAACTGTAAAATAGCCACAAATTGACATGAGAGTTGGTATGTGTATAAAATTATAGGTGAAATATAGGTATAAAATACAAACTCGAAAAATGCACACAGGGGTAGTCTGTTCTAAAAACATTCCTACATTGTTAAAAGTACAAGACCTAAATGTGACCATGTATTCTTGACAGTACTGTCATCGGAGGCAAAACCAGAAACACTGTCCTGGGCTCTGTGATAAGAGTGGCCCTGTTTACACTTACGCCTTGTGTTTAATTTGCGTGTTTACATTAATTTTCCGAAAATGATTCCAGTCATTCACTAATATGAGCACCATGAATGTCCCTCAAGTTGTGGACGGACTTTTGCTAATTCATCTGTTCAAAAGTCGGCAAAACTACACCCAACAGCAATTAATTAAATCGAAAACATTATTTTAAATGATGCCATCATAAAGACGGCTTTATTGTTTTTCACATCAGTGACAGGACAACTCCATATATCCTTATAGCCTCCTTATATTTGATTTAATGTTCTTTATTTTGCATTAACATTGTACATTGCCAGGTTAAGTACATGTGCGAAATTACGACGTTCAATGCAATCCTTTGTGAAACAGTGACATTATATCCAGGGTGAATCGGATATGTGTGTTTAGACGCAGGTCGGATGTCTGCATAAAGGATATGTATCCGATTTAAATCCACATTTGAAAGCGGCCCAGATCGGAGCAAAATCGGATCTTGTGTGTTTACACACGTGAAACAAATTCCAAACTGTGTCAGATGTGAGTAAAAAAAATCTGATTTTTTGTGCCAGTGTAAACGCAGCCTTTGTCTCTGGCACCATGGATTCTAGAAGTGGCCCTGATGTTAGCTGTAGCAAAATGTGTACAGCTGACCCAGGCCTCCTGGTGCGTGAGACTGAGGCATGTTTTTTTCCTCAAGGTCTTGTGAACACATCACAGAAGGCCATGACAATAAATGTCCTACACACTGACAGTCACACATAGTCAACTGTACACGTAAAGGGAAGGTGAGTTTGCACGCAACCAAAGGAACACACACATCTGCTTAATGTTTTAGTGAGCGCAGGGATTCTGGATAGAGGTAAGAGTTCCTGCCAAGCGTTTTGATTAAATCCTAGAGGAAATTGTAACTTCCTCTTGCAGAGGACAAGGTCCCGAATCAACACACACAAAACTGTGCATACACAACTGCCTCCTATCCTTTGAAAACTTGGTGTAATTTGCAGACCAAGAAAAATCGCAAGCCTACAGAAAGGTGGAAGACGATGTCATATAAAGAGATTACAATTCGAAATGCCATAGAATGGGAGCATATTTTTATATATCTTTCCAATAAAAGCTGTTAATTTTTATCTTGGCTTTTTAGACCTAGCTTAGTTAGCTCTTAATGTTCTCAGCTGCCTATCCCATTAACTTAGTAATTCACCTTGTGACCTGTATTGTGAGTCGCTTCAAATAAAAGCATCTGATCAGAACATATATTTCCTCCACTCTTAAGCTAAATCTTTATTAAATCTCTATTAGTACTGAATTATTAAAGATAATTGTACCGCTTATCTAATCAATCATGAAGGCCTATTATAGAGTTCCCTTTAATAATTGATTTTGATGATTCTGCTGGACTCTGCAGTCAAATATTGTTCTATAATAACCACAAAAACTGTATAACTGACTGCTTTCTAACGAAACTGATTTTCTACATTGGTTACTGTGCAAGGTTGTTCATTCTTTTTTCTTTTCCTTTACATAATAACATAAGCTCAACTCAGCTCAGCATTTTGTGTCATTTTATTATTAATTATTGGGTAAGCAATTATTTATAAAGCAGGATAATGACAGCCAGTCATTTTCATGGGTTATTTTATCATTATTGGTTTATTTTGCTATGATGATTGACTGACTATACGTTATCCCTTACATAGTTCAGAATGACCACATTGTCCATATACTATAAGTAGTGTTTACATTTTCCTTAAGACACTGAGCATGACGTTTTTGGGAGAATACTTCAAACCCAACTTTAATGTCTTGGATTTGTTTCTAACCACAAAATTTAAACTGTCAGTATAGTTTTTTTCACAATAACATGCTCTCATTTAAACATTTTATGGGCTAAAAAATGATATTGAAAACATGTAAAGAGAGAGAGCGCGATACAGAAGATGCTTTAACATGGCTAGTGTTTGGATGAGGAACTGAATAAGTCTCTAAAACTGTGAGTCACCTATAAGTCCTTGATTTGTCTAGGTGACACCTCTTATCCCAGAAAACTGCTTATCTTTAGCAACCGTGTCTTTCTTTTATTTCCTTTCTCCACTTTTGCTCTCTAGTTCTCTAATTCATGCATATGCCCTATATGTCCATCTGTCTAATTTTGAATAATCAAAAAACTTTATTTAAACATATCTAGCCAGCATTTATTATCTTGTTTCTCTTTCTATTATTCACAGACCCTCCATCATGGTGGGATAACTGAGAGCATGTTGTCTCAGAGCCCATGATGAGTTGGGCTCTATAGCTTCCTCATTGGGCTTGTTGGAAAGGAGGCCCAATGATACAAATATTGTCCAGGGCCCTGTGAATTTTAGCATCATCAACTGTTTTCCTCGTAAAGTCTATCACTCACCTCCATGCACCCACTCTGCCATTACAGTAGCTTTCTTTCATACTCTGTCCTTCTCTTCCTTCCTTTCTCTCCTGCTTTCTATGGCCTGTGACAGAAAGGATAATTAACGAGCATCATAAAGCGCTCTCTCTATTAGCCGTGCTGTGGTGAGTTTGCCAGCTCTGTCGTTCTGAACAAAACCATGCGGCTCTTCTATTTGATCCACACTTCAAAGTGGGATCCCCACTGTTCTCCGCTCAGCGCTCTAATTGTGTCCTCTTTTTGGATGGGGCAAACACCCCCAACTGCTTCAAAACCAACCAGTGCAGGACACAGATAGCACAAAAGGGGAACACACTCTGATAACTGCTTTGAGAGAAGTTTTCCTTTGACACTGCTCTGTGAACAGTTTTGTGAGTTTCCCAGCAATGGTTATGGATTGAATTTTAGGCAGAAACCCGGTCTTAGATCAGTGTGACAGAGCAATACTCCATGTACACAAAATCGGACAGGCATGAAGTGTTGATCAGAGAGGCTAATCCGTGCCTATGTGACCTATGAACCTATAGGGAGACCACAACCAAAATGCTCAAAACTGAAACTCCATTTAGTTATATCTAAACAGAAAAGAAGGACACATTTTGTATTGGGAACTTTACATGTGTTTGAGTATGTGTGTGTGTGTGTGTGTGTGTGCCTCATCAGATAAAACAGCATTCTTAAGTGGGACGCCACAGTTTCCCCTTTTTACACCAGGAGCCCATAAGATGAAACACCACATCAGCATCCTTTTAATTACAGAGGGATGAACCTTTTAAAAGAAGCTTATCCAGTAAGACGCTTTGCTCCTGGAGCCCAGCACATATTACACGTTTCATTTTTAAATCTGCCATTTTTCTGTCAAGCTATATATCTTTTCTTTGAAGTTTTTTGGGTCTTTACTGGATTTAGTAATTGGGATGTGAATAATATAGAGCATTGGTTTGTTTGGTGTTACCTGACTAACCTATTCTGTCACACACAAAGCCCAACAAGGGTCATGGTGCTAATCAAGTGGGTATACACACTGCACACATGCCAGCCTACAGTCTCTCACCACCCTCCCCCAACACACACACACAACTGTCCCAGACCCCCTTCTGCTGATACACGGCATGCTGGGCCTTTACAAAGCTCCATTCTGCAGCCGTCGCAGGGCTCTGCACTGTACTGCAGGACTGTTGCCCTCTGCCCTCTTTTGTCCCACAAGAAAAAGCAACAGTCACATGTCCATCGAGCACCCTGCAGCTGCTGGCCTTTTCCTCCTCATTCTCTCTCTCAAATCTCACACTCTCATTCTTTGCTCACATTTCACAGGTGATTAAAAGTGAGGTATTAATGTGATTATGGAGTCCCCACCATTCTGTTTCTATGGACACTTTGGAATGCAACAACAAAAATGAAATTCCAATGCATGGCCTCCAACACAGCACAGGAACTTTCCTCCACAGGAAGTGTGAGGAGAGGATTTTTTAGCATGAATTATTTTGTTCTAAGGTTGAGCAGTGTTACCAAATGGCACAATATAGTAAAAAGAAAAAAGAGAGATAAAAAAATAGTTGTGCACTCTGTTGATCGTTTCTTATCAAAGTTAAAGCAACTGATGAGCCATTACAATGAGTTAATGTCAGTACCTCCCTTCCCCCATATCATGTACACACACACAATCTCCTCCTCATGCAAGCTTCAAAGGCGATGATGGGAAAAGCCATCTCTCCACTGGCCGCTTCAAAGCACAGGAAGTGTGTCAAAGTGACTAGCCGGCTGGTTCCCAGCCCTTGCGTGTGTGTTAGTGCGTGAGCAAGAGAGAGAGAAGAAAATATGTGTGAGCAGGGTATAATAACATGCTCATCTCTGTTCGTGTATATATGCGTGTGTGTCTGGGAGGTTCAAAGCCAGACAGAATCCTCTGCTATGAGAGACAGGATGTGAAATCTGCTGTGGCGCTGATGCCCTGCTCTGGCATATGTGCATGTTTGTGAGTTTGTATATGTTTTTTTCCTTGACCACAGACATATGCAACTTGTCCGGGAAAAAGATCTTCATATATAATATATGTATCAAAATGTCAGTTTCCTTCTCCAGACCCAGCCTCATTCATCTTTAATAATCATGTCTTTAAGGATTTTAGTCGACTAGCCTATTTAAGTATGTCTGCCATCTAATTTTGGTTCATCATTTATATCACACTTTGTTTGCTTATGGCCAGTAAGATGTACACACCGTCTTACCAGCTGAACACTGAACTAAACTGAAGTGTTGTTCAGAAGTGTTCGTGCAGAAGTGTTCGTGCAGAATTGCTAGCTAACATATTGCATAAAAAGAGACAATGGTTTTCATACATTTTTAAGTACCTAATTTTAAATGATACATATGCCGCTGGTTTATATGTGAGATAACTTCGAACTGGCGGGCGGACAGACCGACAGATAGATATGACAGTTATGTTCGCATTTTACCTTGTCTGTTACCAACTAATTTACCTTGTCTGTTATCAGCTTAACTTTTGCAAGTTTTTCGTAAAATATACCTACTTATGATTTCTGTGTGTGTCTCGATCTTTACATTTAGCCGGGATATTAAAATGTATGCACAACCCAAACACACACTTCGTCTTTAAAAATCGAACTTTGGCCACAGTCAAGTTTATAGTTTATCCAGACAATCGTAATTGGGCTACTTTTTAATGTTATTTATGAACAGCGATTGGTGTTCGCTCCGCTGAACGCGTATTGCTGATGTCCCGCTCATGGCGCCCACGGGGGCTTTGCGCTGCTCTTTTCATATTTGGCGACTCCAACAAGATCCCGCTTCTCTTTCATGTGCCGCCTCGGTCCAATCAAACAGAGAGGGGGGCGGCCTGTGCGAGGCGTCAATCAGGCTCGCTGAGTGGCTGAAGCGCCTGTAGTCCGCTGGAGCCGCAGATCATCACTCGATTCGTACTCTTCTGTGGGATGTGTGTACGCAACCTGCACGCTTTTCTGCACGGACGCTCTGAAATATCGGACTCTTACAGGATTGTTATTCATTTCTGATGTTTCTCAATTGCTCTCCGATGCAGAGAAATGGGTAAACTTCATTCCAAACATGGTAAGACGGGATCTCTTTGGTGTTTCAAAAACATGTCTTGATTTTAAAGCTTTTGTGGTATAGTTCTTTCGAGTAATCTTCGTTTTTCCCCTTCCTAAAGCTGCTATTTGTAAAGCGAGGGAGAGCCCTGAAGGTGAGTAGACTTAGCCCACTACAAATAACATGTAAGCGCTATAGTTATGGACGATAGAAATAACAAATGATAGCTCAAACAACGAAGCGAAGTGTTTATTTTTGTTGCATATTTAAACCTTGGGCGTTGAAAAGCATTAAAAAGTTAAAGACAAAAAACAGTGATTGCTTTTAAAAGAAGTGCACGTTTTATTGTCCCTGCTGTTTTAGGCGATAGTTTCGTAGTTAACGCATGTTTGGCGAGGAAAGGCTTGGATGACTGGATGGTTAAACAGAAGTATTACTGCTCGAGTTCTCGTGTAGATCAACAGGACTGCCAGCAGAAAAATACCTGCGGACTTTCTCCACGGGTACGTCATCAGTTTTAATAACTTTATCACACTTGCATGTTAAAGGTGTGAGGATGTTTGACTTTATGAAAATTGGAAAGTGAACTTTCTTATGGCATCCCATTTGTGCGTCGGCTTTAATTTACTTAAAAGTGTTATAACCATGTAGGAATAAACAGTTTGGGTTATCATTTAGTTATTGATCGAAAGAAATGTTGCTTGGCTTTAAGTAGGGAATGCTATTTATTTATGTGAGGTGCTGTTTAGCCTTTGTATTTGGCTGATCAAAAGCGTTTTGGTGGGAATAATGACCGACACGCTCTACAGTCTAGATAAAACTCTTTGTACTCCTTTATTTCTGCACGAATTCAGTTTATATTGTTTAAAGGTGACTTGAATGTATTTGTTAAACTAAATTGAAAACTTATTTCAATAGTCCTATATATAAAAGTATATTACTTTCCCGCTTTTCCCGGCCACACGCGCGTGTAGACCACCCAGTTCACTTCAACCCATTGTTTTCTGACGTCATTAAGAACAATAGTTTAGTCTTTGGAAACACTCTGTAGTTTGAGCCCAGCTAGCCTATTAAAGCCAGAGGTTTTTCAAGCAGTGATTAAAGGAGCAACATTCTCTGAATGCATGTTTCCCCGACACCCTTTAATGATGTCTCTTAAAACGCTCTTCACAGTTTTAGCTGCTTCTTTTGAAGCCAGAGGAGGAGATTTTGTGTTGTTATTTCTTTGAACGATGCAAAGGGGAAATGTCAAGTTTACGAAGAGTTTCAGACTGTTTATTTCTGACAGGCACATCATTTTGAGCGCTAGTATAAGTAGGGAAATAAATAAATTTGCTAGGTTAAAGGCAGCACGTATGTTTGAACTTATACACTATATTTAGATATTTGAGAGATTTTTTCACCTCTATGCAAAAAAGTTGCTTGTTTCTAATGGGAATTTGCCCAAAAAGTGAAACGTTATTGCAGTCATGTTTAGACAAAAGGCACGTCAACTTTTTCACTGGCGGCTCACATGGGTAAATGGTTTATTTGAACGTGGTGGGAAGAACTGTGTGAGGGCTAGGAACAGATGCAAGTTCTCTCTGTAGGTAATAGATCACGGAGGGTTGAAAGCATTGCAGGCTGACAGGCTGGTGACAGCGCTGTATTGTGAAGTAGAGAGAGGGGTGGAGGGAGGGCCAGTCTGTCTCAGATTTGGCATCCTGGTAAACGCATAAGAGCGTTGTCGTTTAGGAGAGTAGAAATGCTCTGCAAATACCTCAGAGTAAGCCTCTTTTGGTCAAGAGCTGTTGCGGAGACTCAAAAGACTTTTTGAGGGTTGGAGAGATAGGGAGAGATGTGGAGAGTGGCAGAGAGAGAGAGAGAGGAAATCCAGAAGTATGCTATTAAACAGCCGTCTCAAACAGCAGGAGGTTGCAACCACAACTTCTTAAAACCCAGTTTTCAAGTGTGGATGTAGAAACACAAACTTGTATCTGATGCCTTTTACACTCAGGGGCTCAGCAGGAATGTTGCACTGGAGTCGCTGTGGAAATTGCAGTGAGAATAAACCTTGACTTGCCATTTAAAATGCTCAATCCTGCATTACAAACAAAGACATTTCATGCAAAAGAGGCATGTGTTTTTAGATTCTGTTGTCTTAGGGGAAAATAAGCTTGGAATGCTGTATGCATGGTGCTTTCTTGGTTCAAAGTTCACACAGTTAAAGCTTTATTATTTTTTCCCTCTCTGCTGTGAATTGGGGGTTTTATTGTTGCTGGAAAGATCATGTTGTACTAAGCAACAGTCACAAAGTCTGAAATGACATCATATACCTACCTGTTTGTTATTTCTATAATTGAGACTTTCACACTTTTAAAACATATGAGCTGGCATTCATTTTTCTTTAATAATGTGTCTTCATTACATCACTACAATAGCCTTCAGTTGAAATGGGAATTGTTCAACACAACCTAAAATGTTCCCTGTGATGTTCTAATGAGGAGTTTCAGAAATTATAGCAGTACTGAGTTGTGTTTGTTTTCCAATGTGGTGTGAAGTGATTTAGCCAAGCTGTGGGATCTGTGTTAAAAGAATTAGACCATTTAAACAATCAAGACATTACAGGACTGTTTTTTTAAATTAATTAAATATTTGAATAGCGTGTCCCTGATGATTTTAGGGGTGTTGTGAAAATGAAGTAATGAGGAAGAGGAAAGGTGTTTATAACCATAAATATTTATTTGTAGGTAATCGCTTTGTTTTCACATAACAAAGCGTCTCCAGGACAATTTAATATTTTATAGAGTGCTGAAATTTGAAGCTGGATTAGCTGGAGGGGTTTGATCTTGATGTTGGTTCTCCCTTTTTCATTTTACATTGATTTCAAACATTACGTTTATTATTCCAAGGAGAAATATCAGTTGGATCAGAGCGTGGAGTCTTGATTGAAAACATGTGTTGTTTTTCCATTTTATTTATTTGTTTTCTTAATGGTTCTGAGTTTTTAATCCGGCTGCTACCTCTATGGTTTTTCTTTAGAAGTTTTTCAGTTTATTATGTTGTGCTTACATAAAACTAAAATCTGTAGGTCTTATAAAAGCAGCCCTGTCTAAAATAATTATTGTAAGTTACGTTTATAAAAATGCACTTGTAAAAATTTCTCTTTTTTTTGAAAGAAGTTTAAAAGAGAAGCAATTGAGTGCTTGCTGAAGAAGAATTACCTCATTCCCTGAACATGAAGAAATTCACAAACCTCTCTCTTAAACATAGGCTGATAATCCTAATAGAGACTACCTGGAGAGTTAGTTTTTATAGCATGTGTTTAAGTTCAGGCTGGTGTGTGTGGGTCTGTGTTGTAAATGGGGTTCAGATGGTGTGGACAGTGGGGAGTCTGAGTCAGGAATCTGTTTGATGAGTGTGTTTGTGTTGTGTTAGCTTAACTGGCCTTCCCACACAAGACATTTTATGTAGCACTGCTTATTACTTTTTCCAGCCCTGCTTGCATTGGTCCTGCAGCTAAAATGCTGTGAGTTCTAGTTCAGTAAGTGGGAGAGGGTCAGAGTCATGGTTTAGCAGGTAGTGTGTGGTTGGACAAGTCTGTGGTGGTAATGTGGATAACAGGGGTTTGAGTCCAGTTCCTCTCATTTCCCCATAACTGTCTGTTTGTATCAGCAAAAGTAGCAAAAAGCCTAAAAAGGGAATTAATGGTCATAATTGACTATCCAATTTGAACCTCAACCACTCAAGTTATCATTTAAACTTAATGATACCAGACTTTATATTCAATGCCAGCAATAGCCACACTGCTTTGACATATGGCTGCTCTCAATCACTTGGAGTGAGTTCTGAAATCAGTCATAATTACACTATCAAAGAAGACACTTAACATCACAGCTCTAAAATCAGTCGGTATCAAAGTGCCAAGACCAGACAATGTTTTTGCTTTGAAATATGGCTTTATCAGAGCTCTAAAACCAGTTAGCAATACCGCACTAAACTAGGGTAATACCACCATGCTAAAACCAGAGTATATCTGTTTTGGACTGCTCAAAAGTCGCCAGTAGGTCAGGTATAAAACCAGGCTTTGTATCACGACTTTCAAACCACTCTATATCAGTCTGTGTGTAATATCACTGCTCAAAGACCAAACCATTTAAACACTTTGAAGCCCAGATCAAAAAGAGCTCTGTAATTCTAAAAATAATTTTCTCAGGAATTTGAGAACGTCTTTGGGAGCATTTTTTATATATGATGCTTAGAAACTACGATACAAACCCTTCCCAACATCACACACTGTCTTTGCCTCAGATGTTTTCTCATTGTAGCAAAAAGAATGACAGTGTATGCACCTTTTTCCCCGCACTTTGTTTCTTGTATTCCCTTCCCTGTATCCAAAGTGTTTCTTTCACTTTAAGCTTCAACTACGGTCGTCACACACTTAGCCTTAGACTTCTTTCTCTGTTCGAGATGTCAGGTTCACCATCTCTCTCCAGGGCTGGCTGAGAAAGGATGACAGAGAAAGAGATTGAAAGACAGAAGGTGGGGGAGGAAAGAAAAGGTGATGACTTCTCTGGGAGTGGGATAGCACCTGGCTTCAGTGTAGGACTGCTGAGGGGTTCCTGTGAGACAGGAAAAAGAAAGAGAAGGGAGAAGGAAGAAGGGGGGAAAGAGGAGATGGAGATGGATCTTCCAGGACTGAGAGAGTGAGACCTGCAGGTGGCTGCTTTGTCACTTTCTTTATTAAGGGTGTACTCACACTAGGCATTTCGAAC
>JAZGTJ010009020.1:0-20034 GCA_036877575.1 Botia almorhae | reverse complement strand
GGATTTCCAGGGAAATGTCAGTTTGGCTTCATTTGACTTCAACATTCGTAAAGAAATACATATAAAGTAACCTGCAATTTGATGGTTCAAACAGAGATGATGAGAGAGAGGCCAAAGTTACAGATTGCAGCTTTGACTGCAATCTGTTTATTTAGCGTTTATTTAACGTTTATTTAAACCATCCTGAGGTTACGAGTGACAGCCGAAACGAGCAACAGAGCATCAACAGAGCAAATAGGCAAAACAATTTGTATTTATGACTTGATCCTTTAATATAAGCATTATACTTCTATAATATGTTATATTTTCTACAAATTGCATGACAGTAATATATCAGTTGTGGCCTCAGGGAGCGTTTGGGCCCCTAAAGTGTGACATTTTGTGTCATTTATGCATTTTAAGTGTCTGGTATTTTACAAAAGATACGTTTGGGTCCAAGTGCATTGAACCGTAATGTTAAATCGCCATTTTAACGTTAAATAAATGTATTACGTTACAGTTTCATCCTCTTGATCGTCAACAGGTAACGTTTGATTTCTGTTGTGCAGGTGAGAGTCGTAGTTTCTGCATATAACCGTATATGAGATCGCTCAGCTCTCCTGCTGACCAATCAGCGCGATCGTACGGTCTGTCCAATTCAGGTGCACCAATCAGATGTCGGAGCTCGGAACGTCCCGCCCACTCTGCAGCCAATCAGGTGTCATCTGTGTTTAGTACTCCGGTATATTGTATTAGCGGATAAAAACACGCCTAAATGAAACGCTACGCGTTACGATGAGCATTGATGCGCTGAATGCATGCGGCGTGTTTTGCTTTGTTTTTGTTTTTCATTAAAGGCATACTGTCCATCGTGATCCATCCCCAGCCGTTTTAAATCCTACTGTAAGTATTTTTCACCTTTATTTATGTCAATGAATAAAATACACGCATGCATTAAATTCGCATTACCGTGTGCTTCGCTAAAACACAAGTATATATCCGTGCATCAAACGAAGAATTGAATATATGCATGCATTATTATACGTGGTATCTGATGATGCATCCAGATCTTGCTTAACGTTGTTCAGATAACGCGCTTTATCTTAACGTGATATTTACCTATAAACATATGTGTGGAGATCCAGCACGAAACGATGAGTTTTGCACTAGTGAATGATGAGCGACTGTTTTGAGAGACAGATTTATATCTGTTAATCTCTGATATCATACACAAAACTGTTTCAAGCTCTGATTTAACTTATAAAATACATATTTTGGGTTTTTTCGCCACAACATATACTAAAATAATCATACAATATCATCAGATGTTGTTTTATTGCTATTTCAAATTGATACGATGGTTATCATACTGATGGAGACAATAAATCATACCAAAATCTTTTTGCTGGAAGTTATTGTTATTTATGTACTATATGTTATGTATTATATATACTATATGTTTTGATAGAATATATTTACAATCTACTGAAAGATTATTTAACTAAGAAATGCTGATGGTGAGCAATTTATATGATTAGTCTTATAAATCTCAGTCTGTGTTTTATATCAGTACTGTAGCATGATATTCACCTTTGTTTGGATTCCAGTCATGGTTTGTTTAGTAAAACAAACTAAACCACTTGCCCGGGCGAGTATATGAATTCTGTGCCGAAAGACATGAGGGAAGCCAAGGTGTGGAACAAAACAGATTAACACGAACAAAAGTTACAATGTAGGATTTGGTGCACATAAGTTTGGTTAGAAGTTCAAAGTTTGTGTCGTTAGTTCACACCTCATCACAAATATAAGGAAACATGTTTAACAAATAAACGACATGTTAATGTTCTGTACAGTTTTGCTCTTAAATGCTCCCTCATTTGTAAGTAGCTTTGGATGAAAGCGTTTTCCAAATCAATACGTGTAAATTTAATGTCAATTATTATGTACATATGTGTTTACGCTATAAGCGTACAGCTGTTGCCATAAAACCTTAACATCAAAATGGCAAAATCATAATTTTCTTTGTTCTAAGAACATGTTACAGTTTTCAGACCAGCAGTTCGTATTAGCTGCCAGAGCAGAACCTTCCTTTAGGTTATTTCAAAAGCCACATACCAGTTAGGAAAAACTAAACATGCATAACTGATTCAGAGTTTTGTCTTTTATTTTGAAGTTAAATATATGACATTTTTTGTGAGTAATTGTGTTTTTCTGTCTCTGTTGTTGTTTTCTCTTTCCTGATAGGTTCTACCTGAGCCCGGTTTATCAATAAGCGTGTGAGTACATGTCTCGTTTGTTTAGTGGTGGGGCGTTATGAGAGTTTTACTGTATAAAGTTGGAGTATCGTGTCTTGTTTGTAGTATGTTTTGTAACTTTCCAAGTGTTTTTGGACACAGTTTTCTATGCTTACCTAGAAAACCTACGCTGGCCGAAATGTTTAATGTGCTTGATGCTGTATCCCACAATGCAACAGTACTTGAGTTTTCCATTTCCTGTGCGATGAATGAATTGAGACAAGAAGGCTGGTAGAGAAATACGCATTATAAAGACAAGAGCGAAACTTTCCCTGTTTAATATGTAGTCTGTAAGGAATTGATTTTCTGGGAATCTGATTTCTGGATTTTTTTACACTGAAACGTCGATCTATCAGAGATCCGTTGAGATTTAATCTGATCATCATGATCTTCGGTCGTCCTGCCTGTCTGAAGTCTTGATTCCAGCGTCACTGTCTGCAAATAGAGCAGAAATTAAGCAAAGATCAAACTGAACTCAGATCGGATGTCAGTTTAGAAGGAACATTTAAAAAACATTGAAAATACATCTTCTCCTTTTCGTTGACCTTGAACCCTGAGGCCTGGCGTTTGAGAGAAATACGCTTTTCTAAACTGATGTATTGTGATGAATTGTGATTTTGGCTGACACAGAAACATGTGATCTTGCAGGTCATTAGAGTTGCTTTAATTTGATTTCCTGGAACACGTCGGACAGCTCGTTAAATCTGTCGTTTATTACGCATTTTCTTTCCTTTGACATTCATTAGCTTGTTTTTCCTGGTAAATAATAGTTCGCGGTTTCTTATTATATTTCTGGTTTGTGTTTGCGCAATAAAACATTGTTCGTTAACGACACAAAATTCGAATTCCAAATGAGAACGCCGAGCTAATGTTATTAGAGAACTTATAAATGTTTCGTGAATGAGGTTTGTGTGATTTGTGCAGTTAAATTGTGGGAAACTGCTGTTTTATTTTAGCTGTAATTGTAAACGTTAAGAGACTAGCGGCCGTGTGCTGGAAAGATAAGGTGAGACGTCGTTAAAATTTGATTCACATGTTTGCCGTGCGGGATCATTACTGATGGTTTGGCGAGTATGTTTTGAGACTGAAGACTGGTGCTTTCTCGTAAACAACTCTTCATATATTTCCGAAAAACATGAACCTTATTTTTACATGCAGAGTGTATTTAGAGAGTCTCACAAGCTCTTGAACGTCAAATATGTGCTGACAGCAACCGCACCACCAACTAAAACTGATCATGGCTTTATTTTTTAACCGAGCGGTTTGTTGTGCTATGCGTACAAAAATGATTTTGACATGCAATGATTAAACAGTTGTTTATAGCAGTTGTTTATCTCTAAGGCAATAAAATTCACACAGTGTCACCAAAGTGACTTTAAATTCAAAAGTAAATTCAAATGAACACCGATTTGTATGTAGGCAGATTATGATATTAAGAATAAATATTAAAATGTTCTGTGATGTTTGAACCGAGACCTGCAGCAGAATTGTGTGTGTGTAAAATTATTTTACAGTGACACAGTGGTCACATGCAGATCTCAACGTTATATAGTCTAGAACTCTATATAGTCTAGAACAACTGAGGTTGTTGGAGTCCTCAATATGGCGGTTATATTGGCCCTTTTACTGTTAACTTAAAAACTAAGTAATTTGTAGGTGGATGCTTTGAAAATTGTAAGTACTGGGACTATAAAATCTTTGTTTGAGCATCCCAACCAGCCCAACACAGAAACATTGATTCAACCAATGGCATGAGTTTGGGGCGGAGCTAACGTGTCATTATTTTTGCAATTCTGTTTGTTTTGTGATAGGGTCCAGCATCAGTTTAATGGCACAGGCAAACGATGTACTGTATGTTTGTCTGTATCGTGTATTATGACCGTCACAATGAAATCTCGTGATGTCGTGATTTGACGTCATCGTGATGATGATGATGATGATGTAGTGTGTCTACACTGTCATCTGCTGGCTGATATTTGCTGGTGCATTATAATCATATGATAATGTATAATATAAGGTCGTTAAAACGTTTCCCTAACGTTTCCATGAAGTAACATAAACCTTAAAACTATCATTTGGAAAGTCCCGGGAAGGTTCAAAACGTCCAGATGTTTAGACGTTGAATTAACGTTATCGCTCGCTTGGTTATAAAAACGTTATTCAAACATTTGTGCAAATTCTGTAACGTTTTAAAACGTTACACTAACTACTGAAGAATAGCGTTTTTAAGATGTATAATATAAAGATATATAACGTTTTACTGTCGTAAACTACAAGAATGTTTTTGATAACCTTCAGAGAACGTTAGCCAGTGTTCTGAGAACGTTCCCTGTTAGCTGGGGAGTCTGGAGAATTCTTTACAGTGTAACTTTTGATGATGTTGAATTTTATTAGCTTTATGTGTGTCTAGAGTCTCTTGTAAATGTGTTGAAAAAAACTGTTAATAATTAAAAATTACAGTCTTGCTGTTACAGATGCGTATCGTGTCCTGACACACGCCGTCCACTAGAGGGAGACAGAAGGCAGCTAATCAATCACATCAAATGATCAGCTCGGATTTTGGGGCTATTGATACAACTGTATGTGAGACTGTATGCACGTGTGTGTGTGTGTGTGTGTGTGTCTTGTTTTTTGACATTTGGTAGAAGTCACACACACCTACATTGTGAGGACCGGTCAGCGGTCCCCATGAGGGAAATTGATTATTAAACATACTAAATGATGCTTTATTAAAAAAGGAAAAATACAAAATGTTCTGTGAGGGATGGGTTTAGGGTAGCGTATATAAAACAGTGTGTACAGTATATAAGACTTTACACATATAGAAAGTGTGTGTGTGTGTGAGGGTTACTAGATTCACACCTTGTTGCGTCTCACCAGCATCTATATAACGGTGCCGACAGCCCCACCTCTCTCTCTCTCTCTCTCTCTCTCTCAAACACACTTCCTCCACCATGCTATTTCCATGGACCTCGTGCTCTTTCCTCACTCCTGATCTTGACTTCAGAGCAGAGAACAGAGAGACAGAGAGAGAGAGAGAGAAAGAGAGAGAAAGCGCGCACAGTTTGCGCGTTATGGTTCAGTCTCGGAGCTGCTCCGCAAACATGACCGCGTGTTACGCGCACGTTCGCCGCAGGTTCAAGAGAAGACGCAAGAAACGATCGGAGCGCAAAGGTAACGCTCGCTATCTGTTCAATGTCTGATGCAAAAACGTTCTTCAAAACGTCCTTGCGGTAACGTTAGTAAAATGTTACTCTGGCGTTGTTAGGGGAACGTTTTAAAATGTTACAGAACGAAAAGTTTGCATAACGTTTTCATAACTAAGCAATAACGTTAATACAACGTCTAAAAACGGGCTGATTCTGCAGCAGACGTGACATCTGTGTGGAGTTGCACACAGACTTTGTGTCGGTTTATGTTGCGTCGTGTCTATGTGTTATTGTTGTTTGTTTATGTCAGTGTTTGTCATTTCTGACACTCATATTTGTGTTACTGGAGCTGAGAGACAGTTAAACAGGTTCATGCAGTCATTCTAGGTGAAACTGGTAATACATTATATTTAATAAACGTATATATATTATAGTTAATATTTAATAAAAAACTGAACGTAATGTATATTCTATGGTAAAATACATTTTATAGTTAAATTTCACAGCACACCTCTGAAATATTTGATCTGCTGGAGTTTTTTGTGATTACAGCTGTAAATTAATTTGCTAGCGCTATACAATAAGATATTAACATTAGTTAATGCATTAGCTACAGTGAACTGTACTGTAAAACATAACAATGACTGTAAACAATGAATGTAACCAAAGAAACCCAATAATCAGAAATAACTGGAGAATACAAAGATGAACATTTCCTGGTCGAGAGATACATTAAGTGAGACTGTAGTATCTAGTTTATTTCTACCTGGTGCTTTTGTTTAGATCGTCTTCCTCTATGACTAAACCTTATGGAAAGCCTCTCTGTCTCTCTCTGTCTCTTCTCTCCCTGTCTCTCTGACTCTCTCTCCCTCTCTGTGTCTCTCTGTCTCTTTCTGTCTGTCTCTCTCATCTCTTACTGACTCTCTCTGACTCTCTCTTTCTGTGTCTCTCTCTCTGTGCTGAGGGCAGCAGATAGCAGGTTTATTCAGACAGCTCTTCATGTGTGAAGTTTAATCCTCTCATTAGATCAGTCACTTCACACAGCTCATCTGTCACCATGGTTACGCCTCAGCGTATCGTCCACCCTGTGTCTGTTTACTAGTTCACGATGGGTCGTTGAGGATCGCTGGTGTTAAGACCGAATCATTTTGTTTGCATTTAGGAATAAATATTTTCTGCCAACTGAGTTCTGCCAACTGTGTCACTAAAATACTGCCTACAGCCTTTAAAATGTACAAATACGTTTATGTTGAATGTCAGAACATTACCTGACCATTAACAATACAATTTTACAGCAATTATTAATCGTAATTTGCTAATGTTATTGAATGTTCATTCATGTTAGTTCATTTTGCATTAACTAATGTTAAAAATGTAAGTAAATGGCAAACTTTTTGATGTTACAACTTAAGAATTATTGCTCGTTTATCTTAACTAAGTTGGCTAACTAATGTTGACAGTTGGAACCTGATTGTAAGGTGTTTCGGTAATGTCGACCTGCTTGTTCAATAAATGACAAACGGGTTTTATTCTCTCAAACTCTTTTGTATACTGACGTCCTCCCCAACTTTCAGCACACAGCGACCTCTGAAGATTCCTGCTTCAGATCAGGAACAGCAGTTTTTGTGGAATAACAGAGTTGAAATCTAGAGATCTTTGTTGCTGTGTAACAGATCTGGAGCTTTGTGAGTGATCTTGAAGGAGTTTGAGCACAAGAAAAACTCTTGGGATGGACACGTATGAATGTGTAAAATATGTTTTGAGAGTATGGGCAGGGCAGCATCGGATTAAAAATTTTCCTGTTTGACCCACCTGTCTGATGTTCACAATGGTCAACCAGTGCCTACAAAATGTGTTTTGACCCAAAGCGTGAAGCTTCATTTTAATCACGTTGTATTCAGTCATATAATGTTTACTGTAATGCAGAATAAGCTTACGAAAACAACCGAAAACTCGGAAGCAGCGTGCTACTCGAATGCATGGTAGCAAATGCAGCATTTTATTAGAAATGGGAGCGCAGCAAATGAGTTAAGCAACCCCCCCCACCCACCCCCCGCTTTTATAGGGCGATAAAAAACCGATTTCCTCCAGCGCAGGTGTAACAAAGTGAAGCTGTGTCACACGAACTGTGACCCTAATCTACCGGTGGGGAGGGGATAAATTCGGCATAAGCTGAGGTCCCTCGGTTTGACCAGCCGAGACCAAAACCGTGTCCAGCCCACCTGTCTCCTGTTCTGGCTGTTCACCCTCTCTTCTCATTTCTCTGCTGATGAACTGAGCGATATATCCCTCTCCATGGCATGTGGTCCGGTCTGGAGCTTTGCTGATAAAACGTGTCGTTTTTCCCGGCCGCTCTTACCCGTGAGATCAGTGGCACCACTGTGTGCTTTTTAAGACGCCCCTTCACAGCTTTAGGATAATGGTAGCTTACCGTTTTTTTAGAAGTTGCTTTCTGCCCGTTTTTAGAAGTTGGTTGATTGATCTTCAAAGTTGGTGCGAGCGAGCTGAGGTTCGCTTGTTGCCAGTAAACACTGCGTTTTCCGTTTGAATTGTCGTGTGTATAAAAATCAGGTAAAATTTGTTTTTTAATTAAATAAAATACATGAATAATTTATCATTTTGTTCGAAATAGCGTCCTGTTTTCAAGAAGGTCGATACCTTCTTGATACTTGACTGTTTTCAAGAAGGTTCGCCAAACACTCTTCATCTGTAATTGGTCGAAAACCCATTCACTCCAATATCATGCCATTGGTCAGGTTCTGCATTTTATTAGCCAATCAGACACAAGATGGCCAAATAATGACCGATTCATCGACCTCATAATGAAGGTGTATCAGTTTATCTCTCATCTCTGTTTCTTTCCACAGGGGTCATCAGCAGGGCCATGAACGAAGGTAAGAACGTTCTCCTGTTTGTGTGTGTTTGGTTTTCTGTTTCGGTTTGTTTCGTTCTCTAAAAAAACACCGACCACAAAACAGAAACGTTTCATCGTGTTCGTTTGTAGACCAGTTTTTGTTCCATGGCTCATCTCAGACTTCAAATTGATGAGGCTAAATGGAGATTTGTGCTTATGTGTCTCATTTAATAATTCATTGTACAATCGCAGCCGTTTGGTGCAAAATGTCATGGAGAGATAACCGGTCTGCTACTCAACACATTAGCTAGTATAGGCAGTACAATCTACATGTGTATAAAGGGTGGAGGTCTCTCTCTCTCTCTCTCTCTCTTTCTCTCCCTTTAGCTGCGTCTTCAGATCACACATCTACCCTTCACTCACCGAGCTGCCGTGCATTCTTAACCGGCTGCTGTCCGTGGTGCTGAACCGCAGTGCCGTTTAATGCGCCTCACGCTGTTTTCAGAAAGCCATACACAGTTTTGATAACTGTGAGAGAACTTTTATAAAACGTTAGCCAACGTTCTGAGAACATTTCCTGTTAGCTGGGCATCCGTACGCTTTCTGCACGTTTAAATCTTCATGTTTAAATCCGCATTATATTAAGCTGTGTGTCTTATATGAGCACAACATGAGGCTGGATTTCTGTTACTGCGTTTACACCAGCAGACGCCGAGCGGTGAGCGACGCCGGCTAAATGATCGGGCGTCGAGTGCGTTTTATGACGCGCCGCGTTTTTCTTTTAGCCGGTTTAGACGCAGATTATCCTCGAAGGCTTTTTAAACGCGCCTCAGTCAACATCAATCACCGGCAGCGATCAGACGCACTTATCCCGCGCGCGTCACGACTTCAAGTTCACCTCGGATATTCGCACCTCAGTCCGGCCGCGAGCGGCGCGTTTGGAGATGATTGAGGACTCCTGAGGACACGAGATGAAATGGTTTGTGTATCTCGAGTGTCAGTTTATCGCTTTGAAAAGCGCGTTGAAGTGGCGCGTGCGTGCGTCTCGCACTAATAGCTGCCGTGATTTCTCGCGCGTCTGACGCGTCTTTATCGCGGACTCTCGGTTTATCGACTGTATCCACTTCACTCAGCCCATCCAAGTCCAATTCATTCCCCTCAAACAGCTTATCCGCACGGACGCGGCTGTGTGTCCACGCCTGTGGATTCAAAACGCCCTTTTATTCCGTCTCGGTCAGTTCTGGTGCTGAAATGCTTCCTAAAGCTACAATCCGTAACTTTACTTTGCTTAAAAACGAACGAAATTCAGTTACTGAGCAAGTGAACGACAGATCAGTGTTCAAACGCTCTCCTTACTTTGCCTCGATTCACAACAGTAGGTTTATAATATTTAATAATTTTATTTTTTGAGAATAACTACATAATTATGGATCATGTGGTGAAAGCATACAGTAACGTGTGACCGTCCAGAAGCACAATTTGAGTACCACACAAATGACAAAGGGTCCCTCTCGACCCCCTCCAAAAACCAACAACATCAGACATTAATTTTGCTCTTGAAAACCGCCTCCTGACTCTCTCACCTTCTCTAAACTCCACTGAGCTCCATCCCAGCCAATAACAACACAAAACCGTCCGTTCCTCCCCGACAGGCGTCTAATTCTTCAAAACTTGTTTCCGTTCACACTCCAGCAGAAGTCACTCTGATTCATTAGGGAAATGCTCGCGTTTAATTGGCCAATAATTTCACCTGCGCATTAACCCCCGTCATTAAATCTGGTTAATTAGCCTCATTAACAGAGTAAGTGAGAACAGATGACTTCATGATCGCTGATGATCCGGGATGAATTTTAAATCTCTTGCTCTGTCTAAGATGAGTTTTAACTCTCTCTCTCTCATTGTGGTAGGTGCTGGTGGGCGGCCCAGAGGGCAGCAGAAGTTTTTTGGTCTGGGCGTAGATGAAGAGGAACGCATGAGTGAGTCTTGTTTTGTCACCTCCAGTTTTTTTATCATCTCCATTTCTACAGATTTTCATCTCCGTAACCAAACGCTCACTCACAGCTCACATCAATGTTAAACCTGTTTAACACGGATAATGCACTGAAAACAGAACCGTGAGTCGTTTGCTCACTGGGTCCGGGTGCATTTAGCCTTGGTGCTCGTGTGGGGCATGCAGGTTCAAATTCAACTCGCGCCGTGTCCCGAATCCCTCTGTGTGTGTGTGTGTTTATTTTGTAAAAATGTAAAAATGCTATAAAAATATAAAAAATAACATTTTTTGAATTGTACGAATGCATAACGTTTTCTGTTAGTCAGTGTGTGTTAGGTTATAGTGTTTATAACTAGCAGTGTATATAAGTATTAGATGTCTATGGAATGGATGTATATAGACAGATAAACTTGTGTGTGTGTGTCTTTGAATTGCACTGTTGCTCTGGTTTTTCACTCTGTCAGAGAGTCTGTGGGGATCAGTACAGGAAGTTAACACACATGCCCAGCAGGAAACAGTAAACAAGCAGTACAATGAAAAAGTCAAGACTGGAATTTAAAGTGATGATTCAGTCTGGTGAGGATTATAGACTCACACTCTTAACTCAGAGATTGTGTGAGGTTTGAACGCTCTGCAACTTGATTTTGTGGCATTCTGGTTCTACATATTTGTTTCTGTGGTGAAAAAACATCATCAGGTTTCTGTTTCATCAACGTTTGGAATAAAACGTTTTCATATGAAGAGTTGAGTACAAAGTTGTAAGAAAAAATATGGATAGATTTAGAGCTTCTTTGTTTTTTTTAACTCTTTGTGTACTGAAGGGTTTAAATGGGGTCTTCAATGTAAGATGTATTGACCTTCCAAATCTTTCCAAACTGTTTTTTGAGCACCAAATGGAGTAACTTACCAAGCTTTCACCACAGGATGTTATAAATGAGAATTTACGCACATTTCCATCGGCTTTGGCAACTGGTTGTTAATGATGTTTCTTGTCGTTGTTATTTCGTTTGTTTTTTAGTAAAACATGTCAATGGAAGCTATTAAGGAATTTGTCACAAATCCTTTTTTTTTAAGTATTTGAATTACAGATGTAAAGATTATGTAATAAAATATGAAGGAAAATGTATAATTGGATGAAATATTTTGAGCCGTTACTTTCATGTTTAGAGCTAATTAATTATTTTTATCGTAATATAATTAATATTAAAGCCTTCACGAAAGATGAACTTTAGGATGACATCATTTCAATGCAGTTACAAAGAGGGATGAAAAAATCTCTAAATTTTACATTTACAAGGTCCTGCGACGAAGGCTTTGTAAGTTATTCTCTCTGGGCATCGCAGGTTCGTGTTGCACGGACGTTAAAGAAAACCGCAACCTGGACAACCTCTCCTCGAAGGAGGGGCTGGGGGAGGGGCATCACTTAGCCAATGGGAGTGCACGGAGATTAGGCAGGAAACGCCCTCTGGAGGAGGGCAACAGAGGTCACGGGCATTCCAAATTCCGGCCCAAGAAACGCAGGAAAACACAAGGGCCGGCACTGCCCAAAAATGCCCTCATGCAGCTTAATGAAATAAAGCCGGGCCTGCAGTACAGGCTGCGGTCTCAGACGGGGCCCGTGCACGCGCCCGTGTTTGTCATGACCGTGGAGGTTAACGGACAGTTGTTTGAGGGCTCGGGTCCGACGAAGAAGAAAGCCAAACTGAACGCGGCCGAGAAAGCCCTCCGGTCTTTCGTCCAGTTTCCTAACGCGTCTGAAGCGCATCTCGCGATGGGCCGCACGCTGACGGTCAACGCCGACTTCACGTCTGACCAGGCGGATTTCCCAGACATGCTGTTCAACGGATTCGAGACCCCAGCGCTTCCAGAAGAGCCCTTTTACTTGAATCTTAGCAGTACCAGAGCTCTCTGCTCCATCAACAAATGCCCCTTGCCTGTGACTCTTAACAGCAACAGACAGGCACAACCGCCCCTCCCAGTGCCCTCCGCCCTCACGGCGCCCCCCACAGGCAGTGGCAAAAACGCAGTGATGATCTTAAACGAGCTTCGTCCGGGACTGAAGTACGAGTTCGTGGCGGAGAGCGGAGAGAGCCACGCCAAGAACTTTGTGATGTCGGTTACCGTGGATACACAGAGGTTCCAGGGTTCCGGGAGGAATAAAAAGCTGGCGAAAGCGAGGGCGGCCCAGGCAGCGTTATCGGGACTGTTTAACATGCAGCTGGACCAGACGCCGTCTCGACAGCCAATCCCGAGAGAGGGCCTGCAGCTGCACCTGCCTCAGGTGAGACGTGTGCTCAGGTGACTCATTTGTTTATTAGGGTTGTTGTTTATAGTAACATGAACACGCGTTCACACTGCAGCTAAACTGGTGTCACTCCAATTCGGAGTGCTTAGTCTGGTCGTGTACAGACTGAGTTCATATTGATAGGAGTTTCAACCACATTCACTTCCAAACATTCATGTAATAAAAATCATATTTGTATTAAAAGTGCAAACAGTGCAAACATTGAGCAAGAACGTTCACCAGATCAGTGTTCAAAACACTCTCCATACCCCTGATTTACAACTGTACGTTTATAATAACGATTTATAATTTGCGCTGTCGGGTCAGTTTGACTTCATTTGACTTCGTACGTAATGGAAGTATGTAAAGTAATCAGCAATTTTGTGTTTCAAACAGGGAGAACGATAGCGAGGCAAACGTTACGGATCGTAGGTTTAAAAACAAATCTTGCAGTACATATAATTTTGTCATTACCAAAACTCTGCCGTTGAATATCATCAGTCATACAATAATACAGTTTAAATTATTGCTGGATTCGCACAGAAACGTCTGCGTCTATACATTCGACCTTTGTCACGAATTCATCAGGCGTGATTTTAAAATAAGGATGTAATGCGATTAAACTCAACGCTTCGGTGACTTCGCTTAACTATCATTGGGTCTTATAAAGCTCCTGCCAGTCTTCATTTAACGTTTTTAATTAAATCAGAATCTAGACACGAACGCGTCGGTCGGCTTTGAAAGGAAGTCGAGCGTTAAACCTTTAATCTGTGCGCTAGTGTACACAGCATTATTTACACATTAGCTAATCCTGTTCATAATCCCTCCCTTTTCACTCCGATAACAACAGAAGAGAATAAACATAATCTAAATTAAAATCAGATACAGGCGGTTTACCTTCCGTCCAATGAGGTTCGTCAGTCAGGCATTTTACACCCTAAAGACCCACCGAAGTGCCTTCAGATGCGCAGATTCGTTCCGTGCGCTGATGTAATTTCCAGGATGTACAATAGGCAGTTAGGGCGGAGCACATTGAGTGGCTCCTCCCCCTTTTAATATTGCCAATAGCCTTTTGGTTTGGGAGTGTTTGATTGGTCAGAAAAATCAGAAGTGCAGCGTGATGTCATAAACTTTGCTGAGCCCGTTTTGGCTGAAGTAAAAACTGTATAATTTTAATAATATATGTTTAAAATATATGTTCCACAAAATTTTAAATGTAAATTTTGTCCATTTTGGAGCGTACTAGTCTTTATTTGTAAACAGCGTAACATTCGTACGAATTTCAGGTGCTGGCGGACGCCGTCTC
Organism: Botia almorhae; assembly: GCA_036877575.1. Taxonomy (NCBI): domain Eukaryota; kingdom Metazoa; phylum Chordata; class Actinopteri; order Cypriniformes; family Botiidae; genus Botia; species Botia almorhae. Next base: position 6,178 of record JAZGTJ010009020.1, on the reverse strand, counting down.
TCGTTTGGTCGTGGAGAAGTTCAGCGAACTGACGGACAACTTCGCCTCTCCGCACGCACGGCGGAAAGTTTTGGCGGGTGTTGTCATGACAACCGGTATGCAGGTCTCGTGCTTGTGCACTGTGAAATGCTTGTGATGGTTGAAATCTCGCGACACTTCGTGACGTCACTCGTCTCATGGTGTGTAGGTACGGATGTGAAAGATGCCCAGGTGATATGCGTTTCCACGGGAACCAAGTGTATAAACGGAGAGTACATGAGTGACAGAGGCCTGGCTATTAACGACTGCCATGCTGAGATCATCGCACGGCGCTCCCTAATAAGATACCTCTACAGTCAGCTGGAATACTTCCTCAGGTAGAACGTCTACACTTTCTCTCTAGTGCTTTCACACGTGGGAGCATCTGATTGGTCAAAAATCTGTGTGGTGCGGGATGAGTCATCAATATTTTTTTAGCCGTTTCTTGAAAGAGAATGACTATGAGGTTTAAACGCGTAAGCTTGTCAACCTTTAAGTGTACGTAACTGTAGCATGTAGGCAAATTTAAAGCTAACAGACTTGAACTAAAAGACTCTCGTTTGACTTCAACACAGTTACGTGAAACTGTGCCGTCTTGCGTCGTTTGGGCGCTGGATGTAATTTCGTTTTGGCATGAAATGTGACAAATCATTCAAATACGCCAGAGGATATGATGAAAATTATTTTTGAATACATTTTTGGGTGCAGATAAGGATTAATCGATCCGACGTGGCCGAGTTTGTATACTTGATCTGTCACGACCTTTTAGCCACTGTAAAATAATAAATGACAGATTTGATGAGATGGGCGACGGGCAGTCGACCTCTTTTTAATTATATACATCACATCAGCTAAACGTGTGCGTGTGTTCTTCAGTGACAGAGCTGAAGAACATGAGAAATCCATCTTCAGGAGGTGCAGGGAACACGGCTATCGGCTAAAAGACGACATTCAGTTTCACCTGTACATCAGCACGTCGCCCTGCGGAGACGCCCGGATCTTCTCGCCCCACGAGGCTGCTGCCGAAGGTACGTTTCTTTTGTTGTTTTGAGATGGATAGATTTGCGTTTTGGTCTAAATCTGTTGCGCTTTAGGAAACGTGCACTAAACTCCAGCTTCTCATTTGTAGATCAGGGTGACCGTCACCCGAACCGCAAGGCCCGCGGACAGCTGCGAACCAAGATCGAGTCCGGAGAGGGAACGATACCGGTTCGGACGAGCAACACCATTCAGACCTGGGATGGAGTCTTGCAAGGAGAGAGACTGCTCACCATGTCGTGCAGCGACAAGATCGCCAGGTATGATGTCACTCCAGTGACTGCGATGATGTCATCAACAAGGGACGGAATGGTTTAATGCGCGTGGGTCGTAAAAAACTTTAATAATCGCATGATTACAGTTGTAGTTGATCTACTTTAAAAAGTAGTTTAATTTAAGTGAACAATAAACTGACGTTCGCAAACCACAAAACGGAACTTCTGTTATGTGATGAAGTTATGAGTGAAACATGATATTTAATAAGAAAAATTAAATTCATGTGTACTTGCAATATCACACCAGGAACATTTAGTAAGAACGTGTCGATTTTAAAACCTTTTTCTTGGGTTTTGTCAGATTTGTGATTTGAGAGTGTTGTTTATACGTGTGAACATGGCTTTTGATTAAAATCGTTCTCTGTTTGTGCCCTAAAGTACAGTGTCAATTAAAATGCGTTTGGCGTATCGCGAAAACGTCTCCTGGCATCTTTTGTAGAGACACTCATGTTTGATCATTCATACAGTCGAACGCTTCCTGTCATTGACTTACCTTCCGTTTTTACACCCCGACCACCTTTAACGAGTTCCCTCATTAGCATTCTCTCCCCTCAGGCACTCAGAAAGCAGCTGATTGGCTGTCGCCTTGCTTCTGAAACCCCAATCACTTCAGCTCTCTGTGGAGCGGGGGCCACCCTGGAGCAGGGCCATCGGGCCCCTGATTAGGTCTCTGATTATGGCCTCCGGAAAACAGGCGTCCTGCTGAGGAAAGCCTGGCGCCACAAACACACGACCCCCGACGGCGCGCGCACGTCACATTAGATGCGCGGAAACCCACTCCAGTTAAATGCGGTCGTTGCAATCCAGCTGCGCGCGCCGAGGCTTTCGTGAGTGCCGATCTTCGAGAAATCACGGTGATTGAGATCAAACGCCCAGGTGCTATTTTTCCGATCGCTTTAATAGCGCGTCGTCAATGCGGCCGCATGCGGGCGCGCTCTCTCGACATCGTCGCGCATTACGTTCCGCTAACTACCGTGAGTCAAAGGTCCACGTGGTTTCTCTTTTGTGTGTGTTCTATTTGTAAGACACACAACAAACCTCTCGACTGTTCGCTGATGTTGTCGAATGAAACACTCAGATACGCACATGTATTTCTCACTCGCCTCTGGCGTGTTTTTCTGGCTGTTTCTCCGCCTGCAGGTGGAATGTGATTGGAGTGCAGGGCTCTCTTCTGAGCTACTTCACTGAGCCCATCTATTTCTCCAGCTTGATTCTGGGCAGCCTGTATCACGCAGACCACCTGTCACGTGCCATGTACCAGCGCATCTCCGAGATAGAAGATCTGCCGCAGCCTTTCAGCCTCAACAGACCCCTGCTCAGTGGTAACACTATACACACGCACGGATGGATAGATAAAAACTATATACGTATAAATATATTGAGAGATAGACAGACAGACAGAACAGATAGATAGACACAGCTCACTTTTTACTGATGAATGGATGGATGGATAAAAACTACATATATATTGATAGATAGACAGACACAGACAGAACAGATAGATAGACAGATAGATAGATAGTCAAACACAGACAGAACAGATAGACAGAACAGATAGATAGACACAGCTCACTTTTTACTGATGAATGGATGGATGGATGGATGGATAAAAACTACATATATATTGATAGATAGACAGACACAGACAGAACAGATAGATAGACAGATAGATAGATAGTCAAACACAGACAGAACAGATAGACAAAACAGATAGACAGACAGGTAGACAGACATATAGACTACAGACAGATGGATAGACTGACAGAGAGACAGACAGATAGATAGATAGAGCTCACTTTTTACTGATGAATAGATGGATGGATGGATAGATATGATGGATAGATAGACATACACAGATACACAGATAAGTTGTGCTTCTGTTGTTTTGCTCTGTAGGAATCAGTAACACAGAAGCGAGGCAGCCGGGCAAAGCTCCTAACTTCAGTGTCAACTGGACGGTTGGAGATCAGGGGTTGGAGATCATTAACGCCACCACGGGGAAAGACGACCTCGGACGAGCCTCGCACCTGTGCAAACACGCCCTCTACACTCGCTGGGTGCGTCTGCATGCCGAGGTAAACGCCTGCCGTCATAGTGAGTAACTAGTGCAGTAAAATACAAGCAGAAGTTGTTCACCGATCAAATTTAACACGAAAATTACTTTTCTATGTTAAAACAGTTTTTCGTATGTCCACCTCAGTTTTCAGAAGATGTTTCTCTGTAAATGAAAGCACAAATCTTTCCTTTCTCTCAGCTTGCCGAGACTCTAAGAATTCGAGGATCTCGACCGAACACGTACCATGAGGCAAAGCAAGCGGTCGTGGAGTATCATACGGCAAAACAAACGCTCTTCAGCGCGTTCTGCAGAGCCGGTCTGGGGGCTTGGGTTGAGAAACCCATCGAGCAGGACCAGTTTTCTCTCTCGCCCTGAGATGAGCGGAGAGAGAGAGATGACAGGACATTGTTGCCCTAGCGATGTTTCATACAGGAACGTAAAGTTGAAATCTAAACGTGCACGGTTCTGTTACGTGCTGTTCTGTCACTGTTTGGTCCTCATTATAACGTCTCCTATCTGTTAATAACTCAGTGAGGTTCACCCCAAAAATATCTGGGTTTAAAATGACCAGAGAACTTGTTTGGGTGTAGGGTAGGGTAGGTAGTTTCAGAGAGAAGAGCAATAGCAAGCTAGCTTTGAAAGCATAAAATCCCGCCCTCCCTTCAGAGCTCTCCAAGAGTCACTTTGAGTTTTTCTCCCCTCAGCAGGAGTTCTCCAGAACTCCAGAACTCATATTAGTTCTCATAGCAGGAACATTCCCATGATGCCTCTGTGTTTTCCGATCCAGGAAGCTATGAAAGTGGAGATGTGTTTGTTGTCTGAACTTGCTTTTGAACTTGTCTGAAATTCAGTTTGATCCGGATCTGTTGAGTAGATCTGCTGTTACTACGTTTTTAAAACCCCAGCGCTTCATGTGACTCACTTTTGGAAGAAAAAACAGACTCTTGTTCCAGCTTTGGTCCATCAATCTGCTGTCCAACAGATTTCAGACGTTTTAACAGTCAGACCGCGTCCCAGTTCCTGTTTCTCCTATAATCCTAATAACAGTCACATTTTAATTTACAAAAAAAATTAGTATCAACATTGAACAATTGCAAAACCTCTTAAATACGCGAACAATAATAAACTGGAAAGGATTAAATATGAATTGGAAAAGTGTGCTGTGTGTTATTAAGAACAAGGGAATCAAGTGGTTGCTTTTTGAAATTGTAATTCCACTAAATGACGAGCTTTTGTTTATTCGCCGCACCGAGCGTCGATTAGCTGTTTATCTGCGCCTGCAGACTCGTTTCGTTGGCTTTGTGTGTGAACAATGACGCTTTCTAATACAAGAAGTGGTTGCTTTTATCTTGAACTCACATTCTGGTGCTTTCTGTCTCGTATTCGTTTCACATGAGATTCATCAGGTTTAAGGGCTGAAGTTTGTCCTTCCCTGAGGAGTTTCTGTGTCTGTCATGTGGTGCGTTTACAGTTTTGACCGATACACCTGTAACTGGTCCTTTTTGATTCACTAGTTTAATTTTAAAAAAATTCTAGATGGTGAAACTAGAAAATCATATAGTTATGATTCATTCATGATATTTTCCAGGCCCGTGAAATGTTTTCTGACGTTTTTGAAGGTTTTCTATGATAACTTGAGTAATAAATGTGTAATATGTGTGTTAATAATGTGTGTTAAAAATGATCTACTAACGTTACTGAAAAAACGTTTTTGATAACTTTGAGAGACCTTTAGAGAACGTCAGCCAACGTTCTGAGAACGTTCCCTGTTAGCTGGGCAGGCCTGGTGTAGCCAGACATTTGTCCAAACAAACTTTTTTAGAAAGCTAACTTTAACTTTAAGCTAAATTCACTGTATTTCTCCTCACCGTGCGTGTTTGCGTCATATCTGCGCTGCACACCTGCGCAAGGTGAGAGAGCCAAAGATAATCCGAGCACGGATTTGACTCTGTGCTGCAAAAAACAAAATAAAAAACCTTATCGAGCATCAAAACTGTACAATCATACAATCTGCCGCCACCATCTGAAACATCAGAAAAATTCCAATACAAGAGGAAAAACTGGAAGCGCGCGGATAGATTTGCGGTCAGAGGGAGAAATAAGAGATTTGCAGGCGTTTGGGGACTCGAGGTGAGGCAGGATTACCGTCAGGCGCTTTTTATGGCTTCCGACTTGTTTCTTTATCTCCAAATTGCCTTTCAGAAGGAGGTGGCGAGTATGAAGCAGAAGCTGCGCGTGTTGCGGGCGTCCTGCAGGTGCGCGTCTCTCTTCAGCTCGCTGTGTTGCGCGTCATTTCCAGCCGTCGTGCGCACTCGCAACGCGCCGCTCGCGTTCGTTGCTCCTCATTCTACACAACGAGATAACGTGATGTAAACGGCTGGAGGATTTGGGGATGAAAGCGTTTTGCTTTTAAGAAAATAGTTTCGAGCGCCTACGACCGAAATCTCAAATAAAGCGCGTACGGTTCAATTTCTGCAATCTCCTTTTTCTTTTACATGTGGTAAACATACACTTGTGAGAAACATATTCAGGCTTGTTTTATAGTAGAATTAAATTCTATGTGACGTCCATTGAAGCAATTACACAGTAATAACTCATTAACAAATGAGACAAAGATTATGTTCAACAGGTAGATTAGTTTCTATCTAAATACACGTTTTTATAAACTTTACTTTTTATTCGTTGGTTTGTTTATCCTGACAGTCTATAAGTTTGGGATCTGGAGGGATGTGTCTTTAATCCAAAATCCTCTGTTTATTGCGTCACAGCTCGTTTGTATTATCGTTTTGAT
>JAZGTJ010009019.1:5453-16410 GCA_036877575.1 Botia almorhae | reverse complement strand
GTTGTCTCTTATTGTAATCGAAGTTGCTTCCTTTCCTCATTTGTAAGTCGCTTTGGATAAAAGCGTCAGCTAAATGACTAAATGTAAATGTCTAAATGTAAATGTATCTACACAACTGTTTGCAAAAACAAAAACAAAGTCAGATTTCCTTCTACAACCTTCTATAAACCATCTATTAACCGTCTACAAGATAGAAGGTTAATACAATCAGCATTTTAGAAAGCTGCAATTTGTAACATTTGCCTACCTGTTGCCATTTCTGTTAAAAACATAAAATTGCAAGTTACATATAGTTATTTTCCTAATTTGGATGACTAATATAATATAATATAATAAAATATAATATACAAAGATGTTATTTTCATCTTTCTAATTTCTCAACAATTCTTCATATGAGATCTTGGAAGTAATAGCTTCAACAATCACAATTACTTTCCTATCAGTAGCGCAAACATGTAGGACAAGCTAATACGAAGTCAATACTTGATCTGAACCTTGAAGCCTCTAACTTGTTATGGTTAAAAGATGAGTGTAATGACGCGTCAGACATGTTGGGATTGTTACATTGAGATTGTGACATCTATTTTGAAATTATCTGTTCGGTTCCGGTTTGTGATGATCATCATGTGTTGTCACCCTCATTAGTCACACTATTTAAGTTCCCCAATTGGATGTTTAGTTTGTCGGTTATTGTATGTACTTTTCTCGTATACTCTTGATTTCTTGTATTCCCTGTGGATTATCTTGTTTGGACTTCCTTGATAAACTTCGCTACTGTGCACCTGTTGTTTCCTTTTGCTAAATTTAAACGGTTAGTGTTTGTTTGTTTTCTCTATTACTAAATATCGTTTGTTATTTATCCCCGAGTCCTGCTCCTTCATCCTAGTTCCGCAAACACAACCGTAACAGGGATCCATATGCAGCGTTTTTTTATAAATCATGGTCAGACAGGCAGAGGTCGGTAACGGGTAAGCAACAATATCACAGGCAAGGCAAAATGATAAACAGTAATCAGGCAAGAATCGGGGCAGGCAGCAAACAATCACAAACGGCAGGATAATGGTCAGGGCAGGAGGAAGACGGGCCATAATCAATAAACAATCCAAAACGTACACAGGAGATCAGACAGGGAAAAACGCTCAGAAATGTATGCATAGCAAAACAAGACTTTGCACAGAATGGCAGAATGCACAGAATGACTAAATGTCACAGTTTAAATCGGACTGATTGTCCACAGGTGACCAAGGTAGTGATTATTTCCTGACGGGGTGGATGATGGGAAGTGTAGCCCGGGGTGATGTCAGTATTCCGGTGATGGTTTCCCCTGTTTGCGTGGAGGAGGCAGAACCGGGTGTGCTTGGTAAAACTCCTCAGTGAGAGTCGGATCCAAGATGTCTCCTGTGTTCACCCATGAGTGTTCCTCCGGGCCGTACCCCTCCCAGTCTACCAAGTACTGGATGACGCCACCCCGAAATAACTCGTGTACCCGATAGGCCTCCTCACAGTCAACCACAATGGGGGGGTATGATCCTCAGAGTTCTCCTCTGGTTCGCCCCTCGGTTCGCCAGCGGGTTTGAGTAAGGACATATGGAAAGTGAGAGAGATACAGTAAGTTGCTGGGCTAAACGGATAAACACCGGGTGGTTTTGACGAGGAAATTGACAAGGGTCAAGAGTAGACAACCATTGTCCAGGAGCGTAGCTGGGACCTGGAGAGTTTGCGGCGAACAGCGTGGAGAAGGTGAGTATGAGCCTGGTTCCAGACTTCCTTGCAGCATCTGAGCCATTCTGTGACTGCTGGTAGCTTGGTGGGTTCTCCGACCAAGGAAAAAGTGGGGGTGAAATCCCAGCACACACTAAAATGTAGTCATGCCCATGGCGGGTTTCCCTAGAGAGTTCTGAGCATATTCGGCCCACATGATATATTTACTCCTTACTTGTTCCTCCGACTGTCTACATAGAGCATCCGCTTTGGTATTTTTATACCCGGGGTGATATGTAACCATGAAATTAAATCTCATAAAGAATAGAGACCATATATCCTGTCTAGGATTTAGCCATTTGGCAATGCGTAAATATTCAAGGTTCTTATGATCCATGAGCACAGTAAACGGATGACTGCCCCCCTCTAACCAATGTCGCCATTCTTCTAAGGCTAACTTTATAGCTAGGAGTTCACGATTGCCCACATCATAATTGCGCTCAGTGGGTAACAAATTTTCTCATGAAGAATGCACAGGGAAACATTTTAGGGGGGTTGACTTGCCACTGAGATAACACCGCTCCTACACCCGGTGTTTAGAGGCATAAACCTCTATGAAAAAAGGGAGTTCAGGGTTGGGATGTTTTAAAATGGATGCTGTGGTAAATCTGTTTTTTTAGGGACGATAGTGGGACTGCCACTGAGCTAAAGCCCTGAATAAAACGACGATAGAAGTTTGTGAAGCCTAGGAATTGTTGTAGTCCTTTTATTGTTTTGGGTTGTGGCAATTAGGTTACAGCTTTAACCTCGTCCTTGGCCACTCCGTCCTGGCAGTAACCCAGAAAGGAGGTACTAGTGCAATGGAATTAGTCTAGTGGGCTGCTGACGTTAAAAGGCAGAAGTTGTTTGTTAGACAGAGGACCTCCTCTGCTGAGGCCCCAGCTTTGTGACACTCCAACAGATTTTGACATGGTTGGGAGCCATCAAAGGATGCTGGACATCCTTTACAGGATGTGAGAGGATGGGTCTGTCTGCACACATTGACTCTGACACAAACCATAATTACTGTCAAAGTCTATCAGTACCCTAATTGGTACCCCTGGGATTAGAATACAAAACAAACCTTTTTGTATTCACCTGAATTGTTTTTATTTTGGGGTGTTATGTTCCCTGTATGTGTTTTTTTGTGATATTCATCAAATTGACTAAATTTTTTCTTTTGTCAGATAAATGATTGACACACGGTACATTTATTGGTCTTTATTATTATTTACATCAAATACCATCTACCTTAACCAACAGTATAAATAATTTAACCAGAGAGGTCAGTCTATGTTGTCTTGAGTGAGAATTGTACTAGTGGTCACAAAAAAAGAAGTATTTTCAGCTCTTTGTTTAAGGCGTGTGGATAAAAAGATGAGGGTGGAGAGGGATTTGTGTATGTGTGTGTGTTTACACAGGCAGACGCTCAGGTAAGCTCAGGACAGACACTAAGACATGTCATTAGTTATATGTGCAAGCAGATTCCAGGGCTTAAATATCTTCCTCACAACATATGCTTTGCCCTCCTGTCCTAATACTGTCCCTTTTCACAGACTCATTCTTTCTGTCTAAAGTCCTTGTCCTGCTCAAACTCTGACGCAGTTTCCCGGTAGAAAAAAGGCTGCAGTTAGCAGTCATTGACATGTAATTACAAGATATGCACAGTGACACATGGCAGAATGGAAAGAAATGAAAAATAAGGTGTGCCTTTAGGGCAGCTCTCTAAACTAAAGTGTCACACTGTCTCATGGCATATTATGTGATAATATAAACACCACTACTCAGGCAATAGCTAGGAAACTCTTTCTAACTTAAAAATTAACAGATAATCTAGCAAGCCATAATGGAAAATAAAGTTTCCAATTAAAATTTTAAATTATTTTATTTTATACTTTTATTTTTTAGAAAGTACATTTTCATAATTAACCTGTTCAAATCTCATACAGTGAGAAGTGCTTCAGATATAAAAATGAATGACTGAAACCAGTACACTCTTTAAAGGTGCTTCACAGTTCATGGTTTTAAGGTCTTAGGTTTTTAGTTAGTTACTACCCAACACCATAAACTATAACATAAAGAACCTCCAGATCAAGGAGAACCATATATTGTAGACTTGCTGACAAAAAGAAGCTACTCTGCCATTCACAAAAACATATAACAACATACTCTTATTGCTACAGTTAGCGTTCCCTCACGAGAAAATTGTATGTACTTCATAATGAACACTTTTCACATTAAGCAAGTGGGAAGTGTTGGCAGATTCCCACAAGATCTGGAGAGGGAGAAAAACATTCTCTGTGGATAGTGACTAAGTGAATGGAGCACAATGGGAGAACAAGATGTTGAGAACAACTTCAGATGTGTTAGTTTAGCACATGACATGACACACTATATGTGTACACAATGATCCCTCCAGAAATGCAGTGTGATCTACAGATATCTTGAGGAGACACAATTGCGCCGATTGACAAAGGAAAATATTAAACACAAGCTTTTATTGGATTTATGACTGCAGAAATATTACAGAAATAACAGAAATATTGCCCAGCCCTGCAAAATAATGAATGATCTTTGTCAAAGCCATGACAGACACCTGTTGTCCTGTGCACATTTAAAGACTCTAAAAGTTTCTGTCATGTTGGGGCATGTCACACAACTACATTCAGAGTGGGTGCGTTAATTACAAGATTCCTGTCTATCCTACTCCAACAACCATTAATAATGCTCTAGCAAATATTGAGCAACACCTTGGCAACCACCCACAACACCTCAGTGCCGGCATGTTTTGCACAAGCTTTTGACTCTATACCTAGCATTGCTTCATGTACTGCACATCAGTAAGTTCTTGTGTCATGTAGCATTGCAAAAGCAATTGTAATGGCTGTAAATACTGGGAGTGGGAGGTCTCACGATTGCATTATTATTGTGTTTCATGAATTATTACCTGGCCCACCTTAAACATATAAACATAAAATATGTAGCAGCACAAAAACAACAATGTAATTCCAGCCTGGTATTTACATTGGTTTTCTTTTAAATCTTCGTCACACTTAAGAAACCAACAGCCACCTCTTCTGCCAAAAACAGGCAGATAAAAAAGAAAGAAACAGAATGAGAAAAAACAGAAACAAAGACACACATATTCGAGAAACAGGAATCAAGTTACAGGAAAGCCCCCAATCCCAGAGGAATACACAAAAGAGCAAATGGGAGAAAAGGACAGTGAATTCCTCACTGCTTGCCTACCCTCATCCCCAGTGTCTCTTTCTTTGCATCTTTTGTCTTCAAGGAGATGGATCTCACTCGAAGGTCTTATTCATAGCGTGTGCATTTGATTACAGGCCTGACGTTTATGTCTGTTGTGTTTGAAGTGGTTAGGGAAGTAAAGAGAACAGACGAAACTATTAAACAGGGTGCGGAAGGTGAGGGAAGAAAGCAGGTGGGTGGCAAGCATCAACAGAGAGCTAATCAACAAACAGATGTGGCATTGAAATGGCTCTAAAAAGTACAAGGTGCAAAACACTGTGAACAAATAAAAATTGTGAACAAACAGCTTTCAGAAGGATCAAACATTTTTATTATCTTAAAAATAAGAGTTCTTAAAATGTTCTTTGTAGTAGAGAATGGTTTTACAGACTATTAAAAGGTAATAACAAAATGGTTCTGTTAAGAGTCTTTGACGGGAAGGTTCTTTGGAGAACCAAGAATTGTTCTTCTATGGCACTGTCATGAAGAACATTGTTTAGCACTTTTATTTTTAAGTGAAAATATCTCAGAAAATATCTTGTTGAACGCTTTGAATGTGGACACCAAACATTTGAGTTTAACAATCAAACCAACAGCTCAAACAATATGGCTATTAAAATACTACAGATACTACAGGTAACACACAGCATCTACAGATGGAGGATGAAATTTGCTTTTTCTAATGGCTGTGTAAAGGGGGCTCAGAAATACTGGAGGACACATGAGGGGGAAACATGCAAGACAATGAGAGGCAGGTTGGAATGATTCATTGCATGCTGGTTGGTAATTAAATAATTAAATGTAATTAATTAGCCAAAACTGCATGACAGTTTGTTTTCCACAAAGATATAAAGGAGGAACCTAAAGGAAACAACTGTTTCCGTGGTTAAAAAAGGGTCTTAATCCCTGACAGGCTGTTTCTTTGTAATAATGATCGTCTTACACATACTAATAATGATGTCATATACATGCCTGGTTAGTACCTGCGTTAGAACAACATTTGTAGGTTTGAATGAGGACATTTTTTATGTTCTTACCGTGCTGTATGATAAACTTGTGAACCTCCTTGCCAAAGTAGTCCTCAGCCTGAATAAGGACGGGTTTCATCTTTATTTCTTCACTCAGTTCAACTGTGCTGTTGTACAGGGAGAGCAGGCTGTCTGGGATCTTCTGGCCTTCATCCTTACTATCGGGCTCTTTGTTCAAGCGCAGTTTGCTAAGAATCTGACCACGGATGGCCTCTATCCGCTTCTTCTTCATCACCTCCAGGTCTAGAGTCTTGCAGGTTGACATACTCTCTGTTCCAGCCATCAAATACAGGGCTGTCAGCGCCAAGAAAAATAACCTCATGGTGCCAAATGTGAACCCGAGCGGAGAGGCTTAACACAAGCCTATTGTTGAGGTAAGGTTTTCAGATGAAACAATCACAGTCGTGTTTCTGGATGAGGACTCTACCTGATGTTGATGTTGGAAAGCACCTTTATTAAGCAGCCAACAAAACAGCTGCTGTCTGCTTAGGGAGATTTCTAATCACCCTGTTTTACCTGTCTCAGACAGCATAGAGACGCACAATATGTTTCAGTGCAGCTTCAGTACATACACAGATAGTGATAGGCTATACATGAATATGACTAAGCCCTGATATGCACATACAATACATAAGCAAACTCACACAAGCACACTTTTTGACACAACTGCTGGCTCATTGCCGACAGACACACAGAGAAATGCTTGTTTGAGTCCACGCGTCTGGACTAACTTTCTATTTTTCTCTCCTCTAGTTTTAGACAAACCTTCAGTCGTGCTGTGAACATACACAAAGACTTCCAGAGACAATGACACGCCTATGAGTGTGCTCTCTAATTTTCCTCTCTACTCACACAGCTGGTTTCAACAGTTTTTGGTGCTTTAGACAAAAGTTTGTCAACTTGCCACAGAGCGATGTACACGCAAGTCTCATTAAACCAGCATGCGGCACAGCCTGTACTCACAATAATGGCTGGGTCAGCATAGGAAGGCTGGACAATCCTCTCAAGTTTGATCAGAAAACCATATGTTTCCTCTAATTTTGCTAGAAGCTCTGACTCAGCTTTCAGATAACCAGATAACAGTAATTATGACTTCTGCAAGTACTTCAGTAAACATGCAAGCAAATTGCATTCAAAGCTTTACAATGCAACAAACTGTCCAAACCATGTCACAGAAGTCCTATTAAGTTCTAATAACAATACACACATAAACCATTAGTTAAAGTACAGGTTTTGTTTCAGATAACAAACATGGTTCTGCAAAAGCTACAAGCTCACCCCCCCCACAAGCTTTTCCCACCACAAAGAGAAGTGGAAAGATCCATTTACATGCCTGGAATTGAAACAAAAACAGATCTTCTTGGAAAATACCCTGGCAATTTTGCCCCGATGATGTAATGTGTCAGGCAAATCAAACTACTCACATTCAACCCACAAGTTTCGGGTGACAATGGAGTAAATAAAAAGGATAAAAGAATTTAACTGTCCTGTAGTGGCAGTAAACAAGTAAACCACAATAATGGCAACTGTAAATTAAGTGCAAATGTCCTTTTCCGTTGCTTTTCCTGTTTCAGCTCAGTTTTGTCTGTCCACTTTTATGCCTTTCGACTTCATTCTTCAGGGAAAAAAAATCCTTCACTGTCCTTACTCTTCTGTGCAACTCTCTTTTATTAGTTCCTTCTTGTAACTCTTGCTCTCTCTCTCTTGCTCTTCGCTTGTCAGAGCTTGCTGGTGACAAAATGATTTGTGAGGGCTTTATGTTCCAATAACTTTTCTCTCCTACTCATGTTCACTAACTCTCTTTCCGGGCTCCTGTTGCTTGACTATTGGAGCCGAGAGCTCTCCGCCCAGGAAATGAGGCTAACTGACTCTTTCAAACATCTGCTGTTCACACAGCCCTGCTCTTATACTGGCTGTCTACAGGAAGCCCTCCTCACCTTCTGCTAGACACACACGTACACAGGGAAAGGGCAGACAGGTAAATAACATGGACATGACACTGACGTCTGGCCAATCTAACCACACACCTTACTAAGTGCCAAGGTAAGATGATGGCAGGCGTGCCGGAATTCTCCACCTCTGAGCTGCACAAAAGAAGGCTGTTATCAAAGTCATGTTTATGTAATGCGGTGAGCTGCCACCCTCCTGTTCGTTGATTTTCTGGTTTGTGACCACTATTTCACATATTTTGAAAGAAGGATAGTTTGAAGGATAGTTTGAACTATGAATCACATGTGATCCAAATCCACAAGTGGTAAAATTGAGCATAAAGGATAGAGCTAATCCTTTTTCAAAATAACAGTGTCCTCTTGATACCCGTAGACAGAACTATGCTTTCAAAACAGGCTGCGCTTAACCAGTTTTTTTTATACAGTGTATATTACATGCAACACACAAAAATGTAAAAATCTACTTTGCATGTTCTTAAAAATGGCCAATAAGGATCATGTCATAAGAGAGAAAAAAATTTATTGTGCACTTGCTTAAAATGTATAAATCAGTAAAACTTCCCCTAAAAGCATGACTGGGGCTTAACTTCTTGTAAGTTGTAAGAACAACTGTGTCTGTGTTCACTACTTACTGTTTGAAAAAATTAAAAAAGATCTTTATAATTGCAACTAAATGTGTTTTCTGTTCATTTGTGTGGTATAATTAAGAGAAAGTAAAAAATTGCATCTCCAATATGCACAAATACATTCATATTAATGTATTTATGGCTCCCTCTTGTGGTATTGAAGGGGCAGTGGAAAGAGATATTTATGTCATAGCCTAACTTGTTACCCTAATTTAAATTAATGTAAAATTCATGTAATTTTTGACTCCATTATTTAGTGCCTTGAAGAAGGACATTGATATATTGATTTTATTACTTATACTTATTTTATTACTTATAACTTGTCCACTTCGTGACACTGGTTTAATTTCAACCAACACCATTTGTGTTGTGTGTACAACCAACACTGAGCTGTGAGCTCTCTCACACAAACTGAAGCCAAGGACATAGAGGGCATTGACTTGCACCAGCAGAACCCAGCACTTCAGCCCACAAAATGGACACTGTCAGGAAAGCTGGAATCAGAAGTTCATTGTAGAAGAGGGCATGAAACACAAACTTGAAAACAAAGTGGCGCCCATGTGTTATTCACTCAAAATGTATTCCCTATATTTGTACTGATATCTACTGACCATAATATGCTCAGAGAAAATAATATCCTCATAGTATATAAACTAGAGTGAATAGTCATAAATGTTTAAAGCTGCAATATCCGTAACTTTTTCCCCTACTACCGTCATCTCTGTTGAAACAAAAAAAGCGCAGGGCACCTGCAGAGTTAGTTTTGTGGATGACAAGTTTAAATTCTAAACAATTGCTGTAAGAACAAGGTACAAATGCTGCACCATCTAAAGTACCCGGACATGCAATAAAGTAGCCAGATCTGCTGCTTTCTGTCTACAATTGGACATTTCCCACAAAATCAAACCTTAAGCTTAAAATTTTATTTGTTATTATAAGCATACTGTAGTAACGATTTACTACAGTATGCTTATAATAACAAATACAATTTTGGGTAAGGACATGGTGTAGGGTAAGGACATGGTGTTGAACACTGATCTGTCACGTACAGTTCCTACTTGTTTAATAACTGATTTTTATTTTCATACCAACAAAATGTTATGGATTGCAACTCCATAATACAAAGTACAACCACTCATCTATATTGATACATGACTAAATTGCTCACATAATTTACAGCAGGCAGCACCCATTTCAGGACACACCTGCCAGGCCACCTGGTTCAGGCCAAAAGTAAAGGCGCACAATATATGGTTGAGGGCAGATCTGTTGTTATTACAGTTAATCACCTACAGTTTTGTAGCACAATTTTCTTTTGTTAAATTAATACAGGTTGTTTTCACATGGGTTTTTATATGGATCTTTCCTCTGGACCATACCCCTCCCAGTCTACCAGGTATTGAAGTGTTCGACCCCAGCGTCTGGAGTCGAGGAGTTATCGAACCTGGTAGGTTTCTTTACCACCGATGATCATCGGAGGAGGGCCCTGAACCGATTTTGTATAAGTTGAGTGGTGGCAGTGATGCCAGAATGACCAGAGCTGAGGGAGGTATGTACTGAGCGCATAACTTTTTTTTTAACGTTTGGAGATTAGCAAGACATTCTGCAGGAGGCGGGTGTAGAGCATGAGAATGGGTTATTTCTGTCAAAGGTCCCACTGGACAGGAGCCAGAATAACTGTGGTCAGAATAATAGGTTCAGGGCAGGTTTCCCGGGGATCATCGTCGAACTGGAAGGATAGAGCATCTGCTTTAGCGTTCTTGGTGCCTGGTCGATATGTGATGGATATATTAACTTGTGTGAAAAACAAAGCCCATCGAGCCTGTCTAGGGTTGAGTCTCTTGGCCAAGTGTCGACATTCTAGATTGCGGTGATCAGTTAGTACCAAAAATGGATGCTGGCCCCCTTTAGCCAGTTTCGCCACTCTTCAAAAGCTGCCTTCATGGCAAGGAGTTAACGGCTGCCTACATCATACTTTTGTTCAGTAGGGGAATGTTTGTAAAAATAAAAGGCACAAGGGAAAGTCTTGAAAGGGTTTAAATGTCATTGGGAGAGCACGGTTCCAATTCCTGTGTTGAAGGCGTCCACCTCCACAATGAAAGGGAGATTAGGGTCTGGATGACGGCGTATGGCAGTGGTAGTAAAGCAATGTTTTAATTTCTCAAAGGCCCGAATGGCTACCTCTGTCCAAGGGAGTTTGGAAGGTCCCCCTCTCAGAAGACTTGTCAATGGGGCAGCCACAAAACTGAAGTTACAAATAAATCTTTGATAGAAGTTAGCGAAGCCCAAGAAATTTTGAAACTCTTCAACTGTATACTGATGCAGCCGATTCAAAAAGACCTGCACCTTGCTGTTGTCCATGGCT
>JAZGTJ010009018.1:0-20039 GCA_036877575.1 Botia almorhae | reverse complement strand
AATTGTCCAATGTAATTACTTTAAAGGCTGCATTGACATTTTTTTCAGAAACATTTGTTTTGCTGGTTGAAAGTTTTTTTCACATCCTGATAGCAATCACTAAATAAAGTTGTCTAAATGCATTTACATAAATATTTAATTCTGTGGAAGATGCAGGACTATAAAATGTCCGTCTAGTCATTGCATTTAGTCCGAATGCAGTGGTAGGATGTCATATTTGTTTGTCAAAGTATAAGGGGAAGTGTGGCTTTTTTATAAAGCTGGATGGCTATTGCTAGGTTCTCCAAAATTGCCTACCCTACCCTTAATATAACACACCCTCACTGTCTGGTCTTTGTTTTTGTCGATTCATTTTCGTTAAAAATCATATAGGCTCATCTGAAGACAACATTTAATGCAAGAATCCCTTTAAGAGTGCTTTCTCTTTGCTGGCAGACACATCAAACAGCAAAGAATTATGGCTATTTCTCTCTCTCCCCATTCTTCCCTCAATTAAAGAGTAACTGCATTATTTACACAGAACTGCATTATATACACAGAAGCCTTTATAGATGCCTGTCTGAGCGGGTTTGAGGCTGGTGTTTTACACCCCCCCCACACTCACACCCACACTCACTCACACACACACAGTAATTTGCAAACAATAAAGGTTGTCCATTATTGTTGAATGGAGTATAATTGCTGGCTCTGAGATGGAGAGCAGGGGAGAGACTAGAGACCACCATCTTACAGAATAAATTGTCTATTGTTTTCTCTTATAGCAAAGTATGTTTATGTAACAGCATTTTATTTGTTTGTGTATTTTATGTTTATGTAACAGCATTTTATTTAGCATATGTCAGCTTTTCTTTGAATAACTACCTGACTTGCCTACCTGTACAATTTTTAAGACAATTACCTAAACCATAAATGTCCACAAATGTCAGCAGAACAACCAGAGTTCCTTCACTAAAGACTGTTCTGAACTGTGATATTAAAGGCAACAACCAATAAAAAAACGAAACCCATCCATCCTAAACATTCATGTTTTCACATTGAAGTGTGGTTTAATTGTTTCTGTGTTTACAAGATCAACAACAAATAATTTTTCAACAAGCATTATAAAAGGGCACCGCAAAATGGAATCTATGGCTTGTGTTTATGTCTTGTCCTGCTACTATGTATCACAGAACAAAACATCTTTCAAAGATTCAGTACATTGAGAATTACAAACTTTGACAAATCCAGCAGGCTGTGCTAGAGGTGTTCATTTTACAGTGCATGGTCTTTGATTCCTGCAGTGTATTTATTTTTATTTGTTTATCACTTTTCTTGACAATTTTCAACCCCTTGCAGTTTTTAATCTGACTCTGTTTTCTCACACTAAATAATTTCCTTTTCATCTGTTCTTCACTGATGCTCTGTCCCAGTGTTTCTCAGCTGGCTCTTAGATAACTTAATGTTGGGCAGTTAGACTGAAGTAAAGTCTCAGTCCATCAACCTCTTTAGCGAATCACCAACTCAACTCACAGTTGTTACGGTGGAGGCTCCAGCTCCCTCTCCACCGCGGCAGCAGAGGGAGCCATCTCCGGAATACTGACCGCTTCACTATGGACTACATTTCCCACAAGCCTTCACTACACGTCCGATTACTTTCTGCTGCACACCTGATCGTCATTTCATCAAGCACATACAAACCGGACTGTTTGCCTAGTGTGACATTTCTGGGCGGTTTTATAGTTTACGCTGCTGTTTTGTGTTTGACACAGATTGTTTATTGGATTTTGAATCTTTGTCGCCTGACTACTACTGGATTGTCTTTTGGTTTATGATCGCTTGCCGCCTGCCTCGATTGTTAAGTCTGTTTACCCGTTTATGATTGTCTGCCGCCTGCCCTGACCCTTTGCCTGTCCCATGTTTATGATTGTTTGCTGCCTGCCTCGACCCCTACTTTGTATCACTACCGTTTGAGATTATCTTTGACATTTGTTTATTAAATACTGCAGATGGATCCGAATGTCTCTGACCAATCATTACACTGAGGACTGGCCACAACAGTAGACCTCATCCCCTGCACATGAGCGGATGAGGCTAGTAGGGTCTTTCTAAATGCGTCAATTTTATTTTTAAAGAGGGAATGAAGGAAAGTGTGAGAGGATGAGGGTTTTTCAGTGATTGTTCATTAAGATTAGTTTCTGAACAATGACATTTATCACTTTGATCATTATTTATTAAAAATTAACCGCTTAATTAACAATAGCTGTTTATCACCTGCAATGCCTAACATACATACATGAAAGTCCTTAATCAACATGAAGTTCAAATGAGCCCTATTTACTTTATAAGACATGATTCCAGTCTGATTGTGACTTGAAATCATTGATGCATGTTTTCAAGTCTTCTGTATGGACTGCTTTTATTATACTTTCAGCTTTATTAAAGCTTGACACGACCGATCACCATCATCTTTAGAAACAATAACTTTGTTTAAACTTCCTGTTTCCGCACACAGCATTATTTTTATATATGTCATATATGTAGCAATATGAAAGCTGGACATGATTTTATCTCAGACTCAGAGTAGAATGTAAAGTAGCACTGGTAATTTTCAGGGGTCTTTCCCGGTATGGTTTAGCTCATACTTTGATTCACAGGACTGACAACCTTATTATGCACCATGCTTGTTATTGATATTACTCTGGGCTCTGTTGCCATGGCCACCGCACGAGAGACATTTAATTTTCTCTCCTCCATCATCATTATCTATGAGACCATCTGTTGTGCAAAATGAATTCAGCCTCATTTGCATGACTGATAAGTGTGATCTTTATCTACTTAACAGAAGGTCATATGCCATGGGTTCAGAGGCAGCAAAAGAGAGAGACAAAGAGATTGTTTGTGTGTGTGTGTGTGTGTTTGTTTAGGAGGTTGGACAAGTATAAGTGTGAAACATTATTAGCACAATTGTTTATTTGGCTGCTCCCAACACTGTCTGTGCGTGTGTGTTTAGAAAAAAAATCTGTCCGGTATCTCGGTGTTTAGGTAGGAGAGTGCACAAAACATGCATATACATTTTAATATGTCTACATTATTCATTCAGACCAAACACAGAAAAAAGCTTGCACTCTAGCTGTACAAACTCAAAAACTGCGTTATTCAGGTTTTCTGATTGCTGGTCCTAAAATTAACTAGTGAAATATAGGACTTGTTTTTAGTATGTTAAATTCAGACGTTTTCCAGCTGTGAGCATAAAATCATTTAATTTGTCTTTGCAATGATAAATTTATGTTCTGGTAATGTTCAATTCACTCATCTAAGGCAGCTGTGTTTCATTTCAGCTGTTAGTTACAGCTGTTCAGCTGTAGTGCAAATGTCATGTGAAATAATGTCTATTTTTGCTGCTGTCTGTTGTGTGCTGGGCTATAAAATCCTGACCTACTTCCTAAAATATTTGTGTGTAGCTGATTGCAACTGTATTGCCCCTCAGATCAAATGCCTTCAAAACAAACTATCTGCTGTATTTCTCTGCACACCTTTCAGCTATTTCAGTAAGATGTCAGTCAGAAGAGGTGATATAGTGTAGGAACATAGGTTGATATTTCTTTACCCAGAGCTGCTCCTGTGGCTATTTGGCCCCATTTGCATGACTGCTGGGGGGTTGTAACTTTCAGCACCAGGAGCTGTCCAGTCCAGAAACGTCTGCCGAGTCAAGATGCACCATTACAGTAACAATAGATGTAAGAGACGAGGCTGTGACAGCGCCAAAAAACACTCCTCATCCAAAGTCCACAGGAGATGTAAATGTTATAATCATACTTCATCTTTGATGATTTATAAGATGACTTATAAGATACCAAAACAAATGTATCTTATAGGTCTGCATAATGCTTTCATCTATGATGCTTTAAAATACAGTCTATATAGACACCTCACTAGTGTTGGAAACTTGAAAATAAGAAAGAAACAACAAAAATAGTCATAGAATCACCAATCAGTGTGTTCAGTGTTCAATGTTCACAATGTTCAGTGTGTTTCCTGACAACATTTTTGTTGTTTGTTATTGTGGTATTATTGTCACATTGTCAACCAAAAATATTATTTGATTTTAAAATGTAAAATGTCTGAAAATGTTTATAATAAAATTATATTTTATGTAAAGATATATTTCTTGAAGTTCATTTGAAATTAGAGAAATTTTGCAATTTATCCTATCCACTCAACAAAAGCATGTATTAAATCACCAGAATTTTTTCACTACATGCTGTAATACATAAATAAAAGTCAGAACTAAAAATAAAATAGCAACATATCAGTTTCTAGCCCAACACTAATTTGCAGTGCTTTGAATGTGTGTGAAGGGGAACATTGCCTTTGCCTGGGAGGACACGGCTATATCTGCTCTAGCAGGGCATGTTGGCTGGCCATGTGAATTTGCTGCTTCCTAAGCCAGTTATCTTGACACTCCACAGTGCTGGTGCTTTGCCAGGATTCAAGGCCCTGGATGAGGGACCACATTAACAAGGCGTGCTGGGCTAATATGGGCTGCTCCACTCTAGCTGTGGCATTAGTGTCCGAGTCCCTGCTCTCTTCTGCAGATGTGAAGTTTTTATGTTT
Source organism: Botia almorhae (assembly GCA_036877575.1). NCBI lineage: Eukaryota > Metazoa > Chordata > Actinopteri > Cypriniformes > Botiidae > Botia > Botia almorhae. The sequence continues at coordinate 15,446 of JAZGTJ010009018.1, read as the reverse complement.
GTAATTCCCTAATACTAAATTAAATACAGCAAGGAATAAGCACACACACACACACACACATACTGCTAGACTCTTTATGCAGTGGGAGGCTGGGATGCTGTGAGCAGGCATATGCAAACATGCCACACGTAGAAAGAGCGAGTGAGAGAGAGCAAATTAAATCTAGGAAGCAGAAAATGCAAAGGCGTCCATATCCTGCCTCCTCAAACACTTGTTCTCCCGACATCCAAGCTCTTTCAAACACACACACACGCTCATGCACACACATACGTCCTGTGGCACCAGGAGACTTGATGCTCAGTATTCTGTCTCTGCTTTATTGTTTCTATGCATGTCTGCATGGAGGTCTGCATGCCGAGCTGAAGATGCGAGCATCACTTTGAGGGTAAGATCTGCTCATTCCTGATCACATACACATGATTTTTTCTCTCCATCTCTCACTGCCGCTCTTGATCACACTGTCGTCTTCAGTATGGTGCCCACAACCTTGCATCGCTTTGCTCCGCCTCATTGGTGCTACCCCCATAGCATGCCTTCTTTTATTTCAACTCTCTCTGTCTTTCTCGCTCGCTCTCTTTCTCAGCTCCAGGCCCATTGGTTACTGCCTTCAACCATTATCTCCGCTCTTGCCTTTCTGGCTGTCTCTGTTTCTCTCCATCCTTCTCCATACCCGTCTTCTTTTAACCCATGAAGAATGATTACTATACAGGAGACCAGAAGAAGTTTCCAGAGTGACTGAAGAAAACAAGTGTGTCAGAGAAAAAGCAGATAAAGGACAATACAACCACAAGCAAGAAGAAACTTTGAGCGATGACAACATTTTAATACTGGTGGGTCACTTGTGTTTTTATTTCCTGCTGGATTGATTTGCATTGATCAGACTCAAGAGTGTTGAGCTTCAACCCAGTGTGTGTCATTTAAGGTACAGTATAATAGTGCAGCTGTTTCTGCTTTGAGTTTTAAAAGGACTATTGCTGGTTTAATATAGTAAAGCTGGCTTAGAGATTGTTAATAATATTTTGACTTGAATAAAATTTAAATGCTACAACATAAAGCATATTTCTTTCAAGTGCCTCACAGAACATATTTGCAGTGTAATAATTTAGTGATGAACTACATGTAGGCTACCTCAGTGTATTATAAGGTTCAGAAATACATGAGAATATGTGTACTGTAGTTTGTTTTTTAGTAAACACACAATGGTTCTTTTACAATTTTAAACCGCAAATCTACATTACTACTGCTCTATTGTGGTACAGTAAGAATACCTGGTGTCTGATGTCTCTGAGCAGACTCCTGGAAACCCTGAGTGTTGTGTTAATGTGGATGTTGTGAGGGGTGAACATGTCTCTGAGGTCACCAGCTCTGGTGAGTTGTCTCTAGATACTTCTTGGAGCTTGGTTTGTTGTAAAAAAGGGCACTGCATTACAGTATATACTGTATGTTTCTGCATTTGACTTACTGTACTGAAGCTGAAATATTCACATCATTGCTAGTTGTGAGTTGTCTGTGTACTGCTGGGAAACCTTTGTTTACTCAAGACAACTGTTTAGAGAAAAACGTGCCTTCATCCTGCCTACTGTTCGAATTGTTTGCAAATCTCTATAAATCTAATGAATGTTTATATAGTATGCTTACACACACACACACACAAATCTTTTCTATGATATCTTATGTACTGTCCCTCAAGGGACATGGGGAACATGTCCCTCCAAAAGCCACACAGACTGCAGACAAAGCAAGCACTGACTCTGAGAGCTAATGCTGAAACAGTGATACAGCCAGTGCAATAGCACACATCCAACCATGAACATCCAAAACCCCATGATAAAGTTTTTTTGAAAATTGTGTTAATGGCCAAAAATGATCAATTTATTCATCTGGTCTTGATGTTTTATATGGTTTCAAAATACTATAAAATAATCTAGTGCATGTGTTGTATGAAATGCTTGTTGCTGTTTTGTTCTGTCTTTTTTGAAGCTGCATGGATGTTGTACTAATAATTTAAGTTTGGCAGCTGCCGGCTATACAGTAAAAACAAAAAGCATGGATGTTTTTTTTGTCAGCCCATTTGACTATTTTTAGCCAACAAAATTTTAATGACCAGAAACAAATAATCTTATTATATTTAACATATTTGGCTGCAGAATGTGGTTCTCACGCCAATAAAAAGCATTTGCTGCATCTCTGTGAATGTGACCAATAAACCTGGACACAGTGTGAACAAAACAGGATTAAGCTCTCAGAAGACAAGATTGACATCCATATTTAGCTGTAGTGTGACTGTGACTATGCCCATATCAACTGGTGTTCATATGTCCTGTTTTTATTATCTTACTATCACATAAGAATTAAAACAAGAAACGTTGACAGTGCCACAGCCAGAAGGCACAGGATTAGTAAAATTACTATACAGACAAACGTAAAGACACTGTGAAATGCTTTGAGACTTTTTTTCTTGTGTTGTCATATTTCCCTGGGACACAAGAAGATGGGACTGTACATGTAAACTAATTCATAAAATGGACAATTTGTAAGTCATGTTTTGTAGTCTATGTCCCTGGTCTTTGTAGTCTTTAGTGTTACCCCACCCTAACTGTGTCCAGGTTTTTTTGCTTTTCCCTGATTAATCTGTGTACATATACCCGCTTGTCTTTTGTCAGTTATTAAACATATTTAGCGTGTTGTTTTATGCTATAAATTATTGTTCATGTTCTGGATTATTTTCCCTCTTTTGATTTACAAAACTCACCTTAAATCTGCATATAATAAATCCAGTCTCAGTTTCTTATTTAGGACAACATGTTACAGAATAACCGACCATCCAATACGGATCTAGCAAATCGACTTTACTCCAGAGATCATGCTTTGTCATGGATTATACAGTTGGGGGTTGATGACCCAGTCCAATTGCCTCGAGTGGTGCCTGAGAATCTAGTATTGGCTGGGACTCAACCCCCTATTGCATAAGTTGGTCTCATTGGACTGTGGCTGTCCACTTATGGATTATTTGGGAACCGTGTTACGAGAGAGTGTTATGGCTGCCATGCCAGAGCCCTCTCACATTATGGCATGTCCACAGCCCAAGCCATGTCCAGAACCTCCTTGGCTGTCGATCAGTCCTACCCTGGTCCACAGCCACGCCTGTTCCTCCCTGGCCCACGTCCAGCTCCTCCCTGTCCACGACATGTCCAGTACCTTCCTGGCTCCTGCCACATCCAGCGTCTTGTCTTAATGTCCCTGGTCTTTGTAGTTTTTAGTGTTACCCAGTCCTAATTGTGTCCAGGTTTTTCTTGTTTCCCCTGATTAGTCTGTGTACATATAGCCCTGTGTTTGCCCTTGTCTCGTGGTGGTTATTGAATGTATAAATGTTATGGATTCATTATTATGGATTTTCTTCACATTTTTGGATTTATTAAACTCACTCTAAATCTGCATATAGATCCAGTCTGCGTTTCTTGTCTTGGACAACATGTTACACAGACAAACCATGATTTGCTATTTGCTAATGCTAGTCATTGGCCAGTGGTATTGGGGGAGATGGCCTTTTCATTCTAGAGAGCATTCAATTAGACAAAGTTCTGTATATGATAATCAATATTTGAATCTGTTTTTGTAATTTTATAAAAGCAGCCTATAGATATTCTCAAAGTGATTATACATAAAACAGACTAAACTATGTGTTAATTGTTCTATACATATCTAATTAGGTTCAGTTTAATTAAATCTGAGTATTCAGCCAGTCAAATATTCAAACAATACTAAAAACAGCTGCCTGACTGATGACCGATGGTTGTTAGGTGTGAAGGCCACATTAGTAACTGAAATCAAGCCAATGATAGGTGATGGTCTCCATTCATTGGTTCTGTGAGAGTGCTGTACGCTGTTGCCATCACAATCCATATGATCACATGATACATACATCCATCCAATTCACCAGCAGCCGCCAGCTTCATCTTGAAGAAGAAGGACGGTGTCTTGCGCCCATGCATCGACTATCGGGCCTCAATGAGGTTACCATCAAATTCCTATACCTACTTACTTTAGTTCCTGCGGCCCTAGAACAACTTTGTAGGGCCAAATATTTCACCAAGCTAGACCTAAGAAACGCCTATAATCTGATTTACATTAGGAAAGGGAGTTGCTATGGATGATAAGTAGGTTTGTATAGTAACAGAGTTGCCGTGGTCAAAGACAGTGAAGGAGCTTCAACGTTTTCTCTGCTTCGCTAACTTTTATCGCCGTTTTATTAGGGGGTTCAGCTCCGTAGCCGCTCCGCTAACTTCCCTCATAAAACGATTCCTGGGTAGAATAACCTGGAATAATGAAGCAGCCAAGGCATTCACTAAACTCAAGGCCCGATTCACCACTGCCATAATTTTACGCCATCCCAATCTTGAACTACTGTTTATAGTAGAGGTTGACGCTTCCAATCAGGGTGTGGGTGCTGTTTTATCACAACAACACGATTCACCTCTTAAAATGTACCCATGCGCCTACTTTTCCCGTAAGTTATCCCCTGCCAAGCGAAATTAGGATGTAGGTAACTGGGAGCTACTAGCTATAAAACTAGCACTTGAGGAATGGCGTCACTGGCTAGAGGGGGCTGTCTTTCCGCTTACCGTGATCACCGATCACAAGAATTGAAAATATTTACGCACCGCTAAGCACCTCAATCTCCGCCAGGCCCGTTGGTCATTGTTCTTTACCCGTTTTAATTTCTCAGTAACTTACCATCCAGGTTCAAAGAACACCCAGGCAGTTTGAGTCTCCCCACAAAACCTTTCCCCCCGAGAGCATTATTCTCAAAAAGATCCTAGTTGCCCCAGTCCAGTGGGACTTAGTAACAGAGATTCGTAATGCTAACGAACTCCAGGCCCCACCAACCGAATGTCCAGAAAACCTCTTATTTGTTTCCGAACAGGAAGCGAGTACTCACTCAGGTTCATGAAAATCCTAGCTCAGGCCACCCAGGTATTAACGCCACAGTTCAACTTTTCAAGAACCTAAACTGGTGGCCTACACTCACCTCTGACACTATAGCATATATCCAGAACTGTAACACATGTCAGATCTCCAAAACTCCAAAACACCTGCCCGCAGGTCTACTCCAGCCCTTGCCCACACCCCATCGTCCCCTTGTCCCACATTGCAATTGACTTCATCACTGGCCTCCCGAACTCTCAAGGCAACACCACAATACTCACTATTATAGACTGGTTCTCTAAGGCCTGCCAAATGATACCTTTACCCAAGCTTCTCACATCCATAGAGACTGCTAATCTGTTATGTAAGGTTTTACGGTTTTACGGTCTGCTGGACGACATCGTATCTGACCGGGGTCCTCAGTTCACCTCACGAGTGTGGGCATCCTTGTTTAAGAGTCTGTGAGTGAACGTGAGCTTAACTTCTGGATACCACCCCCAATCAAATGGACAGACCGAGAGACTCAATCAGGAGATTATTCGCTTCCTCAGATCTTATTGTAATCAGAGACAGACGGACTGGAGTAGGTTCCTGATGTGGGCGGAGTATGCGCAAAACTCCTTGGTTAAACCTGCCACAGGCATGACTTAATTTGAATGCGTTCTAAGGTTCCAACCGCCGTTATTCCCTTGGTCCGGAGAACCAACAGATTTTTTGTTGTTATTGTGTATTTTTGTATTTTCTATTTTTGTTGTTACATGGTTTCTATTGGATTGTTTATGGTTTTTGATTGTTTGCTGCCTGCCTTTGGACTCTAATTTGGATTACGTTTTTTGATTGCAGTCAGTGTTCCACACAGAGATCTGATCTCACTATCATCAAGACTGTCTGGGATTACATGAAGAAACAGAAACAACCAAGACTGAGGCAAAGACTTCAAGATGCTTGAGGGAAGCTACCTCCAAAGAGCTATGAAATGTTTTAGGCACTTGTGTAAAAATGCTGTAAAGTAAGGATGTTTTAAAAAACCATGTCAAACCATGTTTTTTTAGATTTTAAGAATATCGAGCTTACAAATGTGAAGGTATCAAACTCCACGACAGATCAATTCAAATAAAGTGAGACTGTCCAAGAAAACACATACAATTTTTTAGGTATTTATACCACTATTTAGGACCATAAAAAAGCTCACAAGTTGAAATCTGTCAGCCAACACTCCAGATCCCTTATTGTTGATTGCATCTCTTTATTGCACTGAAATTACTCATCTCACTACAAGTGTGATTACTTAAATTGCTAACTAACTTTAACCCGCTTGCTCAGCAAGACTTTATTCAAACGGCTTCATAACTATGACAGTCGTTGATCAGACAAAGAAAACTAATTATAGAAGTACAAAGTTTAAAAAGCTAAAGCTGACTGATTTATGTGGCCCCACATAAATCCCCACATATTCTACAGAGATCCTTACTGGGCCCTCCCTCATCACAGTGCTTGGGACAATGTTTTGTCTACTTGCGTAGAGTATGTTTCAGGCCTTAAATATTTTACTGCAAATTCAAATGGAATCACAAATAATAATTTTTTTCTGAACAATCCCCCAGTCTACAAAACAGATGCAAACTTATGCCATTAAGCAACTGTGCATCGATGGCACACGTAAAATGTTGTGACGAGGCGCACCGGGGCAGTCAGCGTCACCCTGGCAACGGACGCGCCGCACCTGCCCGAGCTCATCACGGGCAGTCCGGGCACAGCTGCTAAAACGCCGCCGCCTTCCGTCCAGAGGGAGATGGAGGCGAAGATAGGAGGAAAGACAAAGACTGGACTGAATGCGGGATCTGAAAGTGCCGCCAGCCGGAGATACGTTGCGTGTCCCCCGCAACCGCCGAGAGCAGCGAGTGGCTGGAAGCCACTGAGAGCACGAGCCACCGTCTGCCTCCTCACTATACTGTCTGCCTGTGCGTCAGTTTGTGATGCAACAAAGCAGTGGTAGCAGCGTAACAACAGACACAGATTTTGTGACCTGATTCCTTTGCCTTGGTATGTGCTGTGGTAACATCATGATTTGTGCATGCAAAGTGTAGAGAAAGAGGTGGTGAATACCAAAAGGCAGAGGGAGAAGAAAGTGGTACCTGCCTTTGTCAGCGGTTTTGGGAAGAGGCAGATGGAACCCCAGGTGCATACTGAAATTGCCCTACTTCCAGGAGCTTCCTCAATACTGCAGTTCTGTCCTTTAGCAGACAACACTGCCTCCCTCTCCTACCACTCTGTCTTTTGCCATCTGAGCAATAAGCATTTACAAATCAATGTTTTATCAATATCCTTTATCCTGTATCCTTTGTTTGTCTACAAAGGTACTGTATTGTTGGTAACATGGCTACTGCTTCTATACAACTTGAAATTAAGTTTGAGATCAAGGACATTAATGACATGTCTGTCTATCTGAAAACAGTAGAAGGTGCTGCCTTCGTATTGCTTTGACTTATTTTATGTTGCTCTGTCCAATATTTGCTTTATGGAGTTCCAAAATAGCTCAGGAAGAAAAATGGTGCAAGATATTCGCCAGCCATCACATAGCATATACTGAGAGTAACATAAGCTTTTGCTTTACAAAAGGTTCTTTATAGTGTAAAAAGGTTCTTTTAAACTATAAAAAGGTAAGAAAGAAATGGTTTGGAGCCTTTGGCTAAATGGTTCTTTAGGGAACCAAAAATGGTTCTTTAATGGCATCACTGTGAAGAACCTTTTGGTAGCAAGAGTGTAATTGCGCCTCAGAATTTTGCAAATTTTTCTGGACATGTGAGGACAGTATTGTGCATGCATGGAGAGGCATTTATTAGCAGTGTTTATGCAGCAGCGTAATGTTTAGGTGCCTCATTTGGCAGACTGGGTGCAGGGTATTGTTAGGATGGTGGGGCAGCATCGATCGGTGGGTGGGTGCTTCGTGAAAATAGTAATTTATGTTTACATTGTTTGTGAAAAGTGAAAGTTGCTCTACCAAAGTTTATCTGCAGACCACTTATGATACTTGGAGGGGTTTTCATATTCAGTATATGAGTCTTGCTCATCCTCAGGTATCTTTTCGGGCTGTGGATATTTGATTTGGTTACAGCTTTACATTATGTAACACTAGAGTGTAACACTTGACTCACATTTACACTAATAATAATATGCAGATAGTTCTGGCACTAAATTCTTATTGAATGAGTCATACAGATATTCTCACACCTGTGATGCAAAATGCATGTCAGTTGTTTTATTATTATAACAATGTAAAACAAGCCCTAATTAAAATGTTATATTTGAGGGTTGCTGAAGCTTGATAGAATCCTTCAACATAGTGAAAAACAACACCACAGAAACATTTGCAAATACGTTGTTAAGCTGCTACATGGCTTGATTGGGGTTTTCAGTCTATCACTATTTGGAAGCAGAGAGAGCAGCTTCACATCCTGATAAACGTTTGTCTCCATCTTCTGCATCTGCTCTGATTCATACAGCGTAAAAACACAGGGCTGTGTTAAGTTTTTTCATACTTTTCAATGTGCTTTATCACTATTGTCTCTGTTATATATAATGTCAAGCATCTGTTTAAAAAACACATACAAAAACTGTATTAATATGCAGTTCTTATCGTTACCATGTCTACACTGGCTGTTGATGTTTTTATGGTTCACATGTTTAGAGTGCAGAAACTTCTTCTCAGTGGCACAGCACTCCCATCTGCTTGTCGTGGCTTCTGAGTGAGTCTGAGTGAATGCCAATGCATATGAGACTAAAATTAATATCCAAACCTCTGGCATTCATGTTTGCTATCCACCTATCCAGATCTGTGCAATGCAGCTCATTTTTGCCAGATTATGACCATGCTGCGAATGACTGAAACAACTAGTTGCGCCTGTGCAAAGCTCACTGCCACTGTGTTGCTAGGGCATTTGCTATGGGTCTGGGCGGTTGTTGGCATGTGGCTAAATTACTATGCTATTACTATTACTGTTACTAAAATGTTCTGGATGGTTTCTATATTTCTTAATGGTCAAAATAGCATACCACCAAGGGTGTGGCCCAGATCTGGTCTCTGTGTGTGTCTTGGCTCTCTCATTAAGTTCACACCATCAACGACACTTTTTAGAGTGTATCTGCTTCTGCTGTGACAGGGTGATGGTTGTTTAATATTCGCCCCCCAGTGCTGCTGGTGTTGGTCGGCTCTGAGGGTTAGTCATATGGCAGGCTGGTGTGGGCTTTAGTTGCATGACCGCTGGGTAACATCTATTACACAGAGTGTTCCTGTCTGAGACAAACACAAACTGACAGCTCAGAGTCTCTCTCCCTCTCTTCATCTCTGTCCTCTTCACTTCCCATTAAACCTTGATTATCATCTCAGGGTATAAGTATATAAAGTTTCAAATACCTCCATCTGTGGTATTTCATGCAAAGGCTGTTTCAAACAGCTTTAGATACCACATAATCACTTATATCCTTCATGAATATGGCTATCACTGAATGCATTTCATCAGGATTGTAGAAAAACTTTATCCACATTGGTGGACAAAGAATGACAAAAATGTTCATTCAATGTTCAATGTTTCGTTCAATACTTAAGGAGAAATAGTTAATGTCAATATTTATCATGCTATGTATTTTTATGATATCAGAATATTGAGTATTAAAAAACTGTTCCAAAAAACCATCAGTGACTCTTGAGGTTCTGTTTACATTGTGAACGCAGGTTTCTATGTAGGCAGCAGACAATGAGGCAGCTCACTGGGCTTCGCATCACAGATGTTTGTTTTGAGAGTGAAAATTATTATTGCTTTGTCTTATGTCCAGTTTGCCTAATTGTACAGTAAATCTAAAAAAAAATATTTAGGTCACATAATAAATAGGAAAAAAAAATCTTTTTTCACATAAGAATTCGTCATTTTAGAACTTATAGGGTTGTTGTTTTGTCATTAAAATAATGACAAGTAAGCACATTTCCTACCATAAAATGTCTTTGCAAAGACATTTTCAAAAAACAAAATTGTCTTGAAGTAGAAGTTTGGAGTGCAATAGGACCGGGACATGTTCTTGACAGGTTTTATAAAACCGCAGAGCTGCAATTATGAGCCTTCTCTGTACATTTCAGGACCCTGGACAGGGGTTTGCATTTCAGTGCCTTGAACCTTGCATTAGATTTAGTACTAATCATCCTTACCTTCAGGACTTTCAGACCTATCAGTGTTATTACTCTTACATTAACTGTTAGTTGTTTTGTTTCTTCCAAATGAGGGTAGCAGTAGAAGCCCAACCTGATGATGTACAGACTTGTGTGTATCCTCTGTCTCTGATGAAAGGGCACCCTGTTTACCCTCATCTGGCATCCAGCTTAGAGGTACTCACTGATGCTTGCTGTGGTTGCCAGCACAATACTACACTAAAAATAAAAAGCAAGACAAATATGCATAATAATAATAAACTCCTTTCCAGCTGATGAGTGACTGGGCTGATAAATGTTTCTGCCAACCTCTCACTCAATGCTTCCTCAGTCTTGGCAGAACATTACATCCACTGGGAGTTTGGGAATTCTGCCGTACATCGGATAGAATGGTGCATAGCCAGTCGATTCATGGGCTGTGCTATTATAGGCAAAGGTCAAAGTTTGCAACATCTGTGGCCACTTTTGCTTGCTCCTTGGTGGCAAAGCCCTGATCATGTAGTCTGTTAAATCGTTCAACATGACCGTTGCCCATTGGGTGATATGCGGTCGTTCTGGACTTCACACCAGCAACTTCCAGGAGTTCGCGAATCAGTTGGCTCTCAAAGTTGGCACCTTGATCCGAATGGATCCTTTCTGGGAAACCGAAAACACAGAAAAACTTGTCCCAAAATACCTTTGCCACTTGTTTAGCAGATTGGTCTCTGCAAGAGAAAGCACAGGACATTTTAGTAAAATGGTCAGTTATGACCACTTGAATTTTCTGCAGACCCTAAAATCTATGCAGAATAATTCCAGCGGGCATGATGTTTTAATGCTTTCCAGAGGTGCTCTTCCTTCAGGTTCAGGAGTTTTGCTAACAACACACCGCTTGCAGCATTTAACATGCTTATGGACATCCGCTCTAAACTGATCCAGAAGAACCTCTGTCGCACAAGGGATAGGGTCCTACCCTGACCTTGATGCCCAGCTTCGTTGTGAATCCCCTGAAGAACCTGCCTCACAAGAGAAGCTGGAACAACATACTGCCATCTCTTCTTTTCCATCAGGACATCCTTAGACACCCTGTACAATAATCCGTCAAGAATCTTGAGCTTCTACCACTGTTTCAGGGTTTTGAGCACCTGGAATGTCTGTCCGGCTCTTTCCTGCCTGGATGGCCTCTTCCCTCTACTCACATATAACAGAACTCTTGACGGTACCTTGTCATCTTGCTGCCTCTGTTGTAACTCCTTCAGTGAGAACACTGGCAGTGGACTGGGACCTGGAGACAACAACTGGTGGATATCCTGAGTGAGCCACTGGACCGCTCTATCAGCCGTGCCTACCTCCCACTGTGTGTGAACATCAAGGATGCCTGACATTTCAGCACAAGTAAGCGGAGAGTGCTCTGATGCCTCACAGGGGACATGCACAACATTACAGACGTCCACACTTATCCTAAAGGCTGAACTTACACTTATCCTGAATGGTGTCTTCTTGACCTCTTTCTGCCTCTCTCAACAGAACACTGTATGGTTCAGACATCAGTCTCATCAGACTCTGATGGATGAAAGGTTGTCTGCTTAAAGCGTCAGAGACTACATTTCTGCTGACAGGTATGTACTGAATGCTAAAGCTATAGGGGGCCAGCTTAGACACCCACCTCTGCTCGCATGCATCTTTGTGCGTTGTCAAGATGTTTATTAATGGATTGTTGTCCATCCAGACGGTGAAGTTGTGTCCTTTCAGCCAGTGACTGAACTTGTCACAGGCGGACCACTTCAGAGCCAGAAATTCTAAACTATGGGCAGGGTACTTGGTTTGTGCTCGTGTGAGGGCGTTACTGGCAAAGGCGATGGGGCGTGCTTTTGTCTCACCTTCTGGTACTTGCGACAGTACGGCCCCCAAACCATTCAAGGCTTCTTAAAATTTACATCACCTCTTAAAGAGACTTTCTTCCCTTTTGGTGCAGCTGTTAAGTTGAACAAATGTTTTGCAACACTGGAACAGTTCGGGATAAAATTCTGATAATACATTACCATCCTCAGAAATGACTTGATTTTTTTCTGCGAGGGTGTCACTCCATCAGGCATCATAAGGTCTGCTTCGGACACAGCTGATATGGCACTGATCTTACCAGGATCCGTGGCCACTCCAGTCTCGTTAATAATGTGGCCCAGAAATTTCACGCTCCTCCTGAAAAAGTGGCATTTCTTAGTGGCCAACTTCAGTCCATGTGCCCTTAGCCTAGTAAACACAAGTTTGAGCCGCTTAATGGCTTCCTCTTCATTGGGAGCTTACACCAGGAGATCATCAAGATAACAGAGCAGCGTGAAGAAATTCTGATCCCTGAAGATGTTAGTCATGAGTCACATGAAGCTGGCTGGACTGTTACAGAGCCCTTGTGGCAGACGATTAAATTTATACAGGCCCATGAGGGTCGTAAAGGCAGAGAACTTCCTGTCTCCCTCAGACACAACGATGTTATAAAACCCGGAAGTCAAGTCCATTGCACTGAAGACAGCATTGCCTCCTAAAGCTGCTAAGCAGTCTGCCTAATGAGGCAAGGGGTGGGCATCCTTAACAGTTCAAGTGTTCAGCCAACAGTAGTCCACACAGACCCTAAGATCCCAGTCTTCATCCATACTAGCACAAGTGGTAAAGCCCACTCACTATAAGACTTAAGTATAATCTCCTGTTCCTCCAGAGCACACTTCTCAGCTTTTGATACTGTGGAGGAACACGGCAGTATGGAAGCCTGAAAGGTTGATCATCTGATAAATTAATATGATGGACAAACCCCTCGGCCTTCCCACAATCCAACTTATGCTTTGAAAATACATCCTCATGCCTCTTAATGAGTTGCACCAGCTGACTCTTCCAATAAAAGGACACTTCACATGAGTCAACATCTAGATCACCAAGATTAAGCTCCTGCAAGCTTTCATGAAGTTTGAAGACAGGGCAACTTTCCTCATCACTGACGGTGCCTCCAACAGTGCTCTGGTCCTCAACCGCCACAACAGGAAAGACATCGGCTATTTTGGAGTTCCTTTTCAGATTTATGATCCTAACTGGGACCCATCCATCACCAGACATGGAGGCAATAACTCTTTCCACCATGATGTTTTTCTTGTGGGTCTGTGCCTTGGGTGGCTCAATCACAATAGTACTACCCACGGAAACAGGAGTGTTCAATGGAAGCTTGCCCCACACAAGCTGTTCTTGCTTAGGTAACAGAGTGACAGCCTGGGTCAGTTTCGTAGTGCCCACAATATCAGGAATTTTGTCACCCCTCCACCCGTTAATGCCTGATAACATATTCAGGAATTGCTCGATTTCAGGTTCTACAGTTGTCTTAGGACGGTTCATGACATTCCAATAGCCACAGTCTTGCTTCATCTGGGTCAGTACGAACTTAATGACATTAGTTTCCAGAATTAACTGATCTTTCTGTTCCAGCACGACTAATGTAGGAACACTCACTAACTTGCCATACACATCCATCTTCAACTGGTACATTCCACGTGGTTTGACTTTGACATGTGTCTGGTCAACGTGTGCAGGCATCCCTTTACTCAATAATCCACGCTCTGTTTCTTCATTAATTGTGCATGCCATAGATCCCCTATCTAGAAGAGCTTGGACTGTGACTTTATCATTTAATAACACTGATGTATAGAACAGACTATCTAACTTCTCCAACTTGGTGATGTTCTGAAACAAGACAACACTATCGCTGGAGACAGACTTGCAACAGTCTTTGTAGACAGATAAATGATTATCATCCATAGTGAGGGTTTGATGATGTACACTAACATGTTGGATGATGCAGTGACTTGGACCATGTTAACTTCATGTGAGACAGGCAGTTTCTTAGACTGAACATCCCTCTGGTGTTCATCAATGGCCTCCTGGATTTCTGTAACTGTCCATTTACTAATAGGTTTACACCTAAACACGCTAGAGAGGCCAGGTTCTGGACAGTTTCTGATAAACATCATCGCAATCTCAGAACTCATGTTTTTCATCTCTGCACCTTGTGTCTGCAAATGACTATGTGCTAACTCAGCAGCTGCATTTAACCTAACCCAGTAGTCGACAGGGCACTCATTTACTTTGGGTTGTGTCACATAAAAGTCAGCCAGAAGTTGACATGATCCAGGACTTTCACTGAGGTAACGCCTCAAAACATCATAGATGGTCCCAGAGGAGATGGCTTCATTAGGGCTGCTCTTAAGTCTGACCTTAACAATACTCTGCCTAGCAGGTGGCTCAGTATCTCATCTACTTGATCCGTATGAGAGCAATCCGCATTATGGAGATACAATTCCATCAACTCGATCCATTCCTGAACTGTGTATTTGTCTGTCCCATCTCCTCTGAACATTGGAGGTTCTTTGACATCTGGCTTGATGATCAGGCTGACATTGGTAAGACTACGGCCTGCGTTGGAAGGTTCAGGTGCAACAGCATTGAATGGGACTGAACTGGAGGGGGTGACTGGGTTTTGACTAGCCAACAGCCTGGAGGTGATGGAATTCCCTATCTGACTGCCTAATTCACCAATAAGACCACGCAACTGTTCTGCAACGTTATCATTAGCATTATCAATGATAACCTGCACAATATCATTGCTGGTGTTTTAGGTGATTGGGGACTATAAATTAACACTCTAGGTTTACCTATAACAGGCTCTTCCACCCCCAACAACCCTCTACCCCTCCCAAGGTACTGTGTAACCAATTTTAACTATATAAAAGTGAATTACAGTAAAATAATAGTTGCTGCTAGTAATAAACCTTGGACCAGAATCAGAAGATACCAAATTCGACAGGAGCCACGGTACTGAGCAACAATAATGAGGCAGACACAAGAGTAACAGTTGAGTAGCCACTCATATATTGTTCACAATTGTCAAAGGCAATCAGTTCAGTTTGTACAAAATATGAAATAACCCAAAGAAATAAAAAAAAATAAAAAAAAGTAGTGTTCACACCAGTAAATAAAAGAATGTCCATTGGGCCCTTAAACCAAAATAAAAAATGTGCTCCGGTGTATCTGTTGTAAAGTTTCTGCAGTTCACCTTGTTCCAAGGATGCTGGAAAGGTAAGTAACCTGTGCGTGTGAATTGGGAAATCGGTGCTGGACTTTCCTCGCCATCGATTCTCAGCAAGATGTTGTACTAGACAACGTCCGTCCTCAAAAAAAAACCTGACCTACAGACCGGGTCATAAAGTTTACATTCAATATTATTCATTCTCAGATGCATCAGTCAGTATATCAAATGTCAAAAAACATAAACCTCTACATGTAACCTTGACATAAATCTTTAACT
>JAZGTJ010009017.1:0-20041 GCA_036877575.1 Botia almorhae | reverse complement strand
AACATTTTTAGTGACATATATTACTGTTTTAAGCAATGTTCAACATGTATATATCTGTAAACAACTCAAAAAATGTGTTTTAGGGTGTTGTGACCCTTTAAGCTATTTTAACACACGATAAACAAAAAATCAATATGAGAACAAACACAAAAGCAGGATTTTTAAAATGTGCCTATAACATATTATTTGCAAACGTCCTCTCTGTTCAAAGCTACGTAACTAGCTGTTGTCCTGCAATCTAACAATTATTAAAGATAATAACTTCACAAACATTCTATTTTTTCCCCTAAATTTCTAAGTTTGACTTTTCTACAATTAATTTAGCCCACATAGCTTATTGTAAACTTCTTTCAAACTTACTCCATCAATTTTCTCTATAAGGAATTTCAGTTTAAAATATAAAAACATCTCCCTTAAGGAGACTGTAGGATTAAGTATGTGAACCTATAGATTTAACACATTCATCTAATCTTAAACCATGTCAAACAATTGACAGACAGTCTGTTAAAATAACTAACAAACAAACAATTTAATGCCATTACTGAACATACTGTGTCAACATTCACAGTGGAAAACAAACCATGTGAGTCTAATGACTTCTAAAGGTAACTGGAGTCAGCTAGTCTAGAATCTAATCAATGGAGGTGAGCACCTTCTGGAGTGCACCAATCAGATCCTGACCTCACTCCAATGACATGCTTTAGCAAGACCTTGTGGGAACTACACAAGACATTTCAAGAAGATGCAAGAAAACAAACTGTTTTGTAAAGAATAAGGTTTTCTGATGCTATCCAGGTCTGGTATGCAATTACAGGAAACCTTTGCTAGAGGTTGATTTTGCTACCAAAGTAGGGTCAACTAGCTATATTTTTCCATGTAAACACAAGGATTCAATTGATGTGTTTTGTTTAAGCAAGCTTTTTATAGCTGCAGGGGCCATGTGCTGATTCTTATGTGCAGCCAACAGAAAACAATGTGCCATCAAGTCTAAAACCTAATCTAACCTAAAACTTCATCATTATTCTTTTGCCGCCCTGCAATAACTGGTATTTTCTACAGTAAAAGCACATCTAATTCAGAATCAGCAAACTTATTTTACATAAACGAGGAATAAAGCTATCAATTTATACAGCACAATATCACACAGTATCAGTATCACACTATGCCAGTGCTAAACAGAGTGTTGGGTGTTAATCTGATGTGCATGTGCTCTGTGATCTGCAGGATGGTGTGAGAAAACAATATAGCTGAGACTCACTGTTCCAGGTTGAGTTTGTTGAAGATTTCCACAGTACTCTCCAACACTTTATCCACATAGTCCACACGATCAGGATAGCACTTCATGGCCAGGTTGATAAGAGACACTTGGAGTGAAACAACATCTTCAGAAGGCATGTCCTGCCGAGACTGATGAGAAAAATCAAGATGGCAACATACAATATACATGTAAAATACAATGCCGAGCCTTTGGTTGTACTTTGAATTTACGTTGTGTTTGGATCCGATAACATCATGCAGTTCCTTACTATCAATAGCCTTTAACAAACCAGAACCCACCTGTATGACAGTGGCCACTTGCTGTGAGAAAATGTCAAATAACCTGATCTCAGCAGGGATGCCAGGTCCATCTTCTCTGTGAGCAAACAAGGCCAATCTGATGGATGAGAGACAGAAATTAAGTATGTGACAGATGACTGTCGGAGCTGAGGAGCAGTTAAGTGGAACAGCAAGCCACCTGTCAATCAGGGCAATGATGATGTTCTTCACGTTCACGTTCTGGTGCAGGTCCGCACACGAGCGAAGGAACGGGTTCAGCGTCTGCAGGTGGAACTCATCTGGAAAGACCTGAAGAACAATACAAGTGCAGATAAAATCGTATGAACGTTAACTATGACCTAATATAAATAAATAAATAAATCTAAACCACGTCTTTAGATCATTGGAGAATGTGAAAAGTCCTCCTGCAGTCATGCACAATAAGATAGCAAGCGACAGTGTTGTGCTTCTGTACCTGGATGATGCACTCCATGAGGTATTCCTGTGCTAGAGAATCTCTACAGTTCACCACCTGCTCCAAGATTCCAGACAGCACGACCTGCAGGGAGCCGACACATGCTTACTGGACGCAACATTTGTGCTGCAAAAACCATTTTGCAAGCCATGAAAATTCCAGATGCTGCCTACAGTATATTGTGGTTGACTATGTTAAGGCTACTGTGCATTAAACTGCACTTGTCGTTGTTCGATAAATTGCTGTTGGACTGAATAATTCACCAAACTCTCACTGAACTGTAAGTAATATAAAGGCAATTTATAGGTTTTTGAAGTGGCTAACTAAACTTTTTATTTTTTCTGAGAAGAATGTTAGTATAAGTCTGGAAAGCTGCTCTGCACGCACAGCATGATGCATATGTATGGGTACTTGAATTTAAAAATCAAATGAGAACATATTGAGCCAATCACATGTTCATTCATGAACGTGACCGTCGAGTGCTTTAATAAACAGTTTTCGAAGAACCATTAAAAGACACTGTAACCTCTCAGACAGTCAATGCCATCAATGGCTCTTTAACTAACTGATTATGCAAAGTGCTAGCCTGAGGTATCCCGAATTAACCACAGGCAAATGGGTCATTAAGGTCACATGTAATTCTAATGCCTCCTTTTAAATGTTTATGAGCTTTGGAGACAGATAACGTGCCGATTTCTGCATTGCAGCTTTGAAACTGAACTGCACCTGTTTGTACTTTTCCACATTGACTCCCTCCAGCTGGCTCAGTCGCACCAGATTGGTTCCTACAAGGATACGCAGCTCCTGTCTTTCCTTCTCCCTCTTCTCTCGGTCCCGACTGTGTCCCTGATGCTGCATTCGCACCCACAGCTTATTCATCTCAGCAAAATTCAGCAGTACAAAGTCAATGGAGTCATTAATGTCTCCAGTCATCTCCTCCCTACATCAAACAGAAGAGCAGTTTGGTACCGTCACAAGATAATAAGATTTTATGGTGATTACCTCATTTTGTAAAGAAGCTGTCCAAGTGTTTCCCAAAGCAATGGAAAATAAGCCTTCTAGCAACAGATTAAATTGTATTTAAGCAGGTGAGATACGCCACAATATCTTTTAAATTGCTCCGCGTGAGTCACGGCACTCGAGAGGTACTTGAGATGCAATTACTGCCATTAGATAGAGAGTGTCGTACTCAGCCTGCTCTCCGTCATCAGGCAGGATGTTCCGTGTGCACTGCAACAGGTAGTTCCTGAGGAACAGACCCCGGAGAGGATGCTGCACGCCGCGGCACATTTCCACCAGGTCCTTCAGAATGTCTTTGCGCGACTGGGGGAAAGAGCGAACGTACACCACCCCGACAGTTATCAACAGGTACCTGTGGGGGAGACAGGAAAAGAAGTTAACCATGGGAACTATGACTCAGTATCTACAAATCTACGGATTAAGCAAAAATAACAAAGATATCAGATAAAGAAGGTATTTGAGGTCCGATGAGAGAACTTCAGACTCTGAACATGTTTTCTTCTTAATTCAACAAACGCACTTGCAATCTGTTACAGCATATGCTTTTCTATTAATATACCACTACCACTTTTCTATTAAAGATGCACAGGCAATAAAACAGCTCTGCACACATCAAACATTTTTCCAACTGTGCCATTTCCTAGTATCTCTTACATCTAATTTTTATCACTCCGTATTTTTCACCTGTCCACACCGCTTACATTTACAAGCTACTAAATAGCAGATGTCCTCAACTTTAATTAGAATCTCTCACAAATCTCTTAAAAACAGTATGGGGCACATGACTACTTCAATGCTGTTGTGATATCTTAAAGTTCATATCTAAAAGTTCAAATAATAGCTCAGCTGTGCTGGAAAACAAAACAGAAGCAGCTAGGTGACTCATTACACTACTGTTAGCAACTCATTAGAGACAACATCAATAAACATGCTCATCAATAATAGGTTTGCCAATAGCATTAAGGTGTATTTCTGGACATCCTTTTTTATTTGTCTGCTGGGTAGGTGCAGTCTAAGTTCGCCTATCTGAAGGATTTAAACCGGAAGGATCACAGAATTGATACACAACTTAAATCTTATTATGTTTACTTTACATGCCCATGACTATACATAGCCAATTGCTCTCATTAACAATAATGTCAGATGTATGAGGCAATGGAGCCTATATTGCTTTTACATTCAGTTGTCAATTTACACTTTTCAGCCAAGAGGTATCACACTGCTAAGTGTGTAAAAACCATATTCTGACAGTGACTGAATAATACACATAATTTCCTTCTGCCTTTACATGTTTATCTTTAAGCTTTGTCATCCTGCACTGTCAAGGAAGAATATAAATTGTGTGCAGTCGGGCCAGGGCACGCTCACAGTTAATGAAAATTGACAAGGTGTAATAGAATGAGTGAAGACAGTTAAGATAGTAGAGAGTCAATACTTAATCTAACAAGTCAACAAATGAAAGTGCAGATAAACCACTGGTGGTACGACAAAATTAAATAGCAAATAGCAAGAAAGTGAGGGTAGGGGAAAAATATTAAACACATGATGTCAGAGTGTTCATAAAATTCTAGATCTTAATAAGATTACCAAAGGGGCATTCAATACTTTTTTAAGGTAACAATATTGGCCATTTGATTGCATGCCAAGTTCTTGAAAGTGTCCTGCTGCAGTTACAGTGTCCTTATGGATTACCGAGATACTCACAGTCTAGGGATGATGTTCCCTGCATACTGAACAAGCTCATAGAGGTCAGCCACCTTGCGACCTTTGGCAAACTCATCTGTCAGATAGACCTCCAGGTAATGCAGCTCATCTGAGATGGCCATGTCTAAAAGAGGAGTTTAGTAAATGAATAAACCATAAATAAACCAAATACAGATGACATATGGTGTTTAAAAAGGGTTTTTAATTTTAAAAAATTGTGGGAAAAACTTATTACAGTACAGAAGACTGTTTTTAATTCTCAAACTTTTACTATTCAACATAGGTCCTGTTTATTAGATAATATGAACATCTATCTTAAGTCAACTGTAAACAAGGTCCAAACTAATCTGTGAATAGATCACTTAAAACACAAGAACATCTCTCTTCGTTAAGCTTTATATTATCAAGCAGCAACAAACATCCTAGGGCAAGCACACCTAAAGTTCAGTTAATACCGTTACTCAACTAAATAATACACACTCCACTTGAACTATAGTCTTTATGGTGAAATTCAGGTATTTCTTAGGGAAAACACTGTGCCATCATTTTGGCCATTTATGTTTTTGCCCTCGAATACCAGGTGTAAACAAAGGGTTGGGGTGTAAGATTGTGTTCTGTTTTAGTTCAATACATGATGCCGTATCATATATCATCAAAGAAAGCACATACAAAGTTCATAGTAGCTCTTGGGAGAAAGCATTGATGTCCTTAGCTCCCCCAACATATTTGAGGCATGTTTCAGTGCATCCATCAGTTTGTTCTTGTCCTGGATATGTAACACAACATTATAAAAATGTAGCTTTTATAATGCAATAAGAAACACTTACAACTTAACATTGGCCATTAATAAAATCATATTTTATTCTCCATCTTCCTCATGGAACAGGTGAGCAATACATTAACACTGTAGATATGCATATACTCAACTCACCAGGCAGCGCTTCATTTGAAATGACTGAACCTTCACTGCCTGCACTGCCTCATCCAAAAGCTTCTCCTGCTCATCCTGGGGTGACTGCTGTGTGGCAGGCTGGGATAAATGGCAAACAGGGCCATCAGTGTGGGATTGTAGCACAAATTACAGTTTAAACTGTTTAAAACGTTACTTGTAATGAGTAGTGGTTTTCAACAATCAAAATCTTTGGAAAAATCGTATACACTACAAACCAAAAAAATTGTACACCAAAATATTTTAGGTCTTGTCTAGATTCTGGTCTTCCACAGACTCCAAGTGTTTAAGCAAAGAAAACTTATGGTCATGCAAAACAGAAAATTGTTGTAGACAAAGTATAGCAAGTAAAAACTGCAGAACACTGCAGAGACAGTCTGAAACGTTGCCAACAACTCTAACATATAACTAATTATGTCTGACAATAAAGATTCATAGAGTAGATTTTAAAGAATGAAAAGGTTGACACTGTATTAATCTGATGATGTGTGATCAATATCAATGTCTGAAAAACATGAATTTATCCTCAGTCCAATTAAGTGTCACTGGTCGGTGGGCCGGGGTTTGAAGGACGGTTGACAGATTTAATGATGACAATCAATAGTCACTCCTCCCTGCCTCCAACGACTCAGTAACAAACAGTATCGTGAATCACAATTTTAATTGGTATAATGAACAGCAGTTAAACTGAATCACAAGAAACTGAGGTCTGCCTTGAAGTGAAATGAATGAATCCGTTATATTACCATTTACAACTCAGAAGTCAGTCAGTTGATTATAACAACCAGAATTAGCCCAAGGTAGCTCATGTTATACTTATGTTTTTTATTAAAATCACTTTGATATCAAATTAATGTTATGAAAGAAGAGCATGCAAAAATAACAACGCTATTGATAAGAAAAAATTATAGCTACATATGTAACTGGAAATGAAATAACAAGGCTAATGCTAGCTAGAGTAGCAGCGTAAATAAGCTAATTTTCCACAAAGCATGTGGACCAGAAATACAGCAAAACTGAATAACCGCATATTTCCCAGAACCACAGAGCAGACGTTAAACCGCTTGCAGAATAAAACAAGACTAAAAAATACAATGAGAATTATATAGCTGAAGGTTGGCCTCCGCATCTTTAATGCTACTGCTAACGGCTAACTTGCACAGACGCAAAACAGTCCATTAAGATTTCTTAGAACCGCTCTGACATTATTACTGCTACAAACAACTCAACGGCACAAATAAAGCTTGCAGCACACAATGATTGAGTGTGGTGATCTTTATATCTTACCATGATTATTAGGTATGTTAGAGGAAACACTGGATAACCCCCCGTGAAAGGATCCAGTCATGTGACTACTGCTGTTCCTCCTCATGACGAGCGCTGCCTCATACAGACCACAAAAGTTTCATTTGTCTCTAAAACGCGCTAGATATAATATTACGAATACATTTATTTACACTGTCAAACAGAACTGGGTTGTAAAGACTTGTGACATCATTCTATTCATCTAAACTTTGGTGAAAAAGGAAAAATAAAGCATCTTTATTTCGGATTGCAGTGTGTGATTTTATGTCTGTTTCGCTTGTTCGTCTGCGGCATGTTTTTACTTGTTTTGAGAATACAGCAAACAAGAAGTAAAAACGCCCATTTTCTGCTCTACCAATCATATGGCAAAACGTTTATTTCGTGGGTGACACGTGTTAAATTTTCGCGCGGAATCAGTTTGCGAAGACAGCTAACCGGTTACGATTTTGTTGTGTTGTGGATAGTGTGGAATATTTACCTACTTTAAGAATGGATAAAGAGTTATTTCGCAGGCTTGCGTCGAAGATTGGGATAACATCTGTAAAAATACTGAGGTAAGTGTTTTCAAACAAGAGATCATAGCTAGTTTTTATCTGTCTGTAACAGCAAAACTAAGTCTGATGATTTATTTTCAGCCAAGCAGAGGAGTACATGCGATTATCCGAAGTAAAGTGTGTTGGGCTGGGTTCTGTGACAATCACCAGCAAGGCAGTTATTTGTCTTGAATTGGCAGCGACATCAATGAAATACCCTCTAGACAAGGTCTTTTTCCACTTCGCTATATTATTTTGTCGCATGATATATGGTCAATAGCAGTAATGGTAAATGTACAATGAAATACTCTTTCATCTGTTTTTGAATAGGAGTATGCCGTTAAAATATCTGGGCTGAGTTCTAAGGCCTACCATAGCAATTTAAAATCTATGGAGTGCATGCTGGGCCTGCAGTCAAATTTGGGTCTCAGGGACCTTGCAGTGCAATATGGGTGTTTGGAGGTAGTTAAAGTGGCCTCTCAGATCCTTCAAAGGTGAGCTGTATGATTTTGTATTAAAACAGTGAAACAGCCCTGAGCTGATGCTAAAAGTATGCTATAATGTAAGCCTGTCTATTTAAGGTATGAGGCCAGTTTGCCTGCTGCTCAACAGCAAGACCTTGACTTGGGTAAACCTCTCTTTACATCAGCAGCCCTGTATGCAGCATGCAAGTAAGTATTTGGAATTCTGAATCCTGAATTCTGATTGTTAATGTTTGGTTCAAAAATGTTTAAACGTTTAAAAATGTTAGTGGAGGATCCTATTTTTGACAGCATTTGCAAATGAAAGATAATTGTTAGATATATTAGAAATATTGATCACTAGTGATGCAACAAAATTAAAAACCTTGGCCAAAACCAAAAACTGAATTTTCTCATTTTAAGTTATCTCCCTTTGACAAGCTGTCAATTCTAATATTCTTATTTAAGATGATTATGATTATACTGATTTCCTTTATTGGGGATATGTTGGCACCAACACATCTTTTAATATACTGTTAACAATAACACTATAGGAAGTAAGTGCTATATGCACTATAGGAAGGATACACACACACAAAGCATGCTGTTATGATTCACAGAAAATGGAACGCGGTGACCTCCTAATAATTGTTTTTATTTGCATAACACAAGTACATATGTACCCAACAGTCTACCACATTATTGTATTGAGTTATTGTGTTAGTTTCTCCCTCCCTGCATAATACACAAGGCAGACAATGGTAAACACTATTAATTGGCCAGTATACAGGAAGTCTATCTTGGAAAATGTAAATATGCATTATATTATACTATACTTATATATACTTACATTATATATAAGTATTCTAATTAGCACGTTGTCTGTAAACAACTAACATAAATGTAAACTGAATTCATCATCTAATTTGAATTTTGACCACAGTGTGCTTTGATAGTCATGTTTGTGCAGTTTTGCTCATTGTCAGTGTAAATTTCTTTGTATTCAGCTTCGTCATTGTGTTGGGCTACTGTTGTCCAACCAAACAATGTAACTGTACAGTAATAACTGACCTCCAGATGGGTCAAAAAGATTTTATGCATGCCAACAAACTAAGGAAATCTCAAAATTTAAAAAGCACCTTGTTTACATTTATTTACTGAAAATGGAGAAATAAATTGGTTCTGTCCTTTCTGGTTGAAGGTGCATGAAAATCAGAACTGACAGGAAGTTAACTTCTTCATCTGGAGCAAAGAAGGGAGTCTTTGACCGGTTGTGTACACAATTCCAAAAACTTGGACAGGATATCTGTAGTAAGTGTGAATACTTCAAACAAAAGCTTTTTTAGAAAATTACACATTTCCTAATTAAAGAAAATAAAGGCACAGAGGTATTTTGTGTGGGAGGCCTTGGTCCTGACTTTCATGTTTTACAAAGATGTTCTAATTGAAGGAGCACAACTTTAATCTCCTTTCTCATTGAAGAAAACATTACTTCAAAGAGAGATGTCATTAAGAAACAGACATTTTCATTGGTTACCATGGCTGCAGACAAATCACAATTAGACAATGTATATTTTCTGTGTAGTTGGAACATCAAAGACCAGCATGTTTTCTGCTCAAGTGGTTATTGGACTTGTGATATTAAGCAAACTAATTCACTCGAATCTCCCCCGTATGCTCAGATGAAGCTTCCTCTACAGAGCAACCAATAAAAACATCTCAAAAGAGGCAGAAGACACTCACCGAAATGCTGGAAATGGAAGATGATGATAAAGACACTTTCTTCCCAATGAACAATAATGGTAAGTTGTTACTTCTATCCATCATCTAATATTAATACAGTATTAATATTGATAATATTAATACTTGAATATCCGAAACAGTATTACTTACTGTTTTGTTTATAAGTAAGTCACTATGCTGTAAAATGCATTTTGTATGCTTTATGTGTATCTGTCTTCTTTCCAGATGGAAGGCTAGCAACATCACCTAAGCAAGCACGAATTGAGAAGACTGAAAAGAAAGTAACAGAAAATTATGAAGAGTGGAAACTAAAGATCCTTGAAAATGCACTAAAAGCACAGGCTTCAGATTCATAACCTCCAAGGTTTTATTTTTTCATTTTATTTAATTATAGTTCGGCATAATGTTAACAGGACTGGAGTTGGATTTAATATTGTTGCAAGAGACGCTTTCTGCCCCCTTCTGGCTTCTAATGCAAAATTCTGTGTATTTCTTGTCAGTGCAGTAGCTATTTTATATGGTCATGTATATACGGGTGTGAATACTAATATTTGAATTGAAGTCAATCATCTGTTTTAAGCATCATGATTGAAGGATTATGTATGGTGTTCTGCGATGCTTCTTGGAATTAACAGTCCTATGAGATTTTATGTATGTATTCAAGACCATCTGCACGTTTATCCTTTTGTTTCAATAAGACGTGGATCTTAGGTGTTGACAGTTTGATTTGAATGTGATTAAACTGTATATATTTGATGCAATAAGATTTTACACCTCTTATTGTTTTTTTTTAATGTCTTGATTAAACATGCATGTTCTACAGAAACATCAAGATATGACAATTTATGTTACGTTTTAAAATATCTAATATGACTGCTATAAAAGAACTCTCTACAAACTATTAAGAAATATTAAAACACATATTATAACAAACTTCCCTGTACAGATTCCTTATTTCTGTGCATGTGTATGGAAGTTTTCATGCTTTGAGCCACATCTGTGCATATTTGTAATTGTGCTATTACTAAAAAAAAGTGTATAACCTTTCAATAATTCCATGAAATGCAAATTAGAAGCAATGCAACATTCTTATGAAGAAGAAATGTCATGTCATTTATGTTCAATCATTTTGAAGCAACCAGTGCAATGGTTTTAAATGGAAATTCTGAAAAATAAGACACTAAACACTATTCCATGCAAGTCTCAAAAATGTATCCTGTTCTAAGCAACATGCTAAACCAAATCAGACATGGGATGACCGTTGTTAATACATCAGTTCCTTTTTACCAGTATAAAATACTTTTTAAACACAAGAAAAAAAACATTTTCTTTCAAATACAAGGCAGAAGTGCCCAAGAAATACTCCTTCACAGAAGGGACAAAAGCTTTTTTACGTGATTCAAAAGCACACTCTGCAATCCATGCCAAACACTCTTGGTGTGAAAGCATGATTTAAAAAAGTGTCAATTAAATGCAATGTTGCAAGGTACATTAAGGTAATATGGCGTTTATAAACAAGACACTTTATTCTGAGTACTATCTCGAATATTCTGAGATAGACAGGAACAAAATGAATACTTCTTTTCAAAGCATTTAACAAACCGGTGTGCGCTGTTGTAATGTCATTGCAGAAATGGGCTGAAGCTAATAACACCGTCCTTCAGGCTAACAGCTAATTTGTAGTAGTGACCGGTCTGTTCTGCTGAAACCTTTTTAACCTGTTAGCCGCTGCGACAGCATAGAAGTGTTTCTGTAAAAAACAAAAAGTTACCAAAAGAGCATGATCACTTG
This sequence comes from Botia almorhae, assembly GCA_036877575.1. NCBI lineage: Eukaryota > Metazoa > Chordata > Actinopteri > Cypriniformes > Botiidae > Botia > Botia almorhae. Next base: position 8,524 of record JAZGTJ010009017.1, on the reverse strand, counting down.
TTATGCTGGCATGAAGCGCACTCTTGAAAAATCATGTGCCGTAAACAGATTTAAAGCAACGTCAAGCCTTTACAAGAGTTTCCATACCTTCCACTGACGGTGAGCAGCGAGATAGCGCTGGAGCCTCATTTGGGACTTCAGACGGACTTTGTACATCTTAGCTTTGTCCTCCAGGTTATTTAACCAGCTATGCTTCATACATCCTGATGCACTCAGACGACTGCTGCCATAGAGACCACACACACACACACACACACATATAAAGATCTTCAAAACATCCTGTCCTCAATGAAACAAACAGCTCCAATTTTCAGAAGCTGCTATATGAATCTGTATATCTGCTAAGCAATGATGGTGAAAAGTTGTTTCCCATACAAAAAGTTTTGATTGGATATTCAGATACATCAGTGGGGTAAACATACAAACCAAATAAATACATACAAACCGAAACCAAATAAATGTATTCAAATGACAGAGGACAGCAATTGAGGTAAATGCATCAATGCAACAGATGGACAAACCCACATGTAAGTGCATTTTTCACAGATGTGAACGAATACGCAATCCAGCTGATTGCGCTACATCATCATCATCATCATCATCCCAATAATCCACTAGTATTCATCAGCTAAAAGCAGGAATGTGCAGGGGTGGTGTGAATCACGCTGCATGTGTGCATGTGTGTGATGAAATCCTTACATAATATTGTCACCACACGTAAAAAAGTCCAGAGTGGGTGTTGCTCTATGTCTAAATGCACCTTGTCAAAGCCCACTGTATCATCATCTACCACGTTTTACTGCATAGACGGTGGTAAGATGGAGGACAAAAGACATTGTGGCCTCTCTTTGCCACCTGCCGTGCCAGCCTGCTATTATCCCATGCCAGCTGAGCTGTGCTGCCCTTGTGTGGGAGAGGTTATCTGTCCAAGACAGAGCAAGGTCCAAATGCTCTAAAATGCACCAGACCATGTTATGTTACAGGCCAATTATATGTTATTTGTGCCATTTGTGGTCCACAGCACAGCATTTTCAGAGGTTTTAGTTTTGATGTCAGGATGCATTAAGGGAATTTGAGGTGGCTAGGAGGTGGATCAGGAGGTGGAGGGAAAAAGTGAGGTTCCTACATCTGTGAAATGGCAGGTCAGAGTGGGGGTGAGGGAATATAAGTCAAGCAATCTTGACGTGTGTGCAATAAAAAGCGTAAATTATCTTTTTGTACTTTAGGAATTTGCATCAATTGAATGATATGGATGGATAAATAGATGGATGGATACCATTTTGCAGGAATAAGAAGACTGGAGATGAAGTCTTTGGCTTCCTCTGACACATTCTCAAATGCCTCTGCGTCAAACTCCCAGTTGGCATGCAGAATGTTGTTCATTGTTTCTGCGTCGTTTTCACCCAGGAACGGAGAAAGGCCACTCAAACTGAAAAAGCAAGAAATCACAGAGGAGGTGAATAACCCACAAATCTATTCACTGTGGCCTTTAGTTTTAAGCCTAGGAATTAAGTAAGATAAAGGAATAGCTGCACTTACACCTCTGCTTTGTACAGTTCTGCTCCACTATTAGAATTTCTTATTTACCACCGTGAATATTGTTGGCTTCTTATGATTAATTGCTTGAGCTTGCATTCACCTTCATTTGTAAGTCACTTTGGATAAAAGCATTTACTGAATTAATAAATGTAAATGTAAGGTACGGCAGGGATTTTTCCCTTTCAAAGTATATGAAGATCATAAAATATATTTCTTTTTATATTGATGGAAAACATAAAGAAAAAGTTTCAATTAGAAGTCACTTGTGGTGAAAAGCCCCAGTTATACAAAAACATGCATCCTTAATGGCGATCTAATTTGTAAACACTCTAAAAAGAGGCCAGCAATAGTCATGGGGGCATAACCGATTGCTAACACATTCCACGTCTGTGACAGCATCTACTTGAAATAGAAAGCAATAATTAAATAAACACACTGAAGCCTGGAGTGATGTGAGGTATTCAATTCTGACAAGCATAAAGTAGGTGAAAAACATATTCTATTGGATGGGCAAGCCCTCTCTAATCTCCAGCAACAGCTGTCAGGTAATTAACATTAATTTAATCATTGAGGCTTGGCTGGCATTGGCCATAACAGTGGGTCATCTTCGGCCAGTACTACTGAGAGTAGAGCGATGAGGGCCCAGGGCGTATCAGAGACAGGACATTGTGTTTAAGTGTGTGCATACTGGTTGTTTTGTTGACTGCATCAGTGCAGCAGGGTTAGTATTGTGTTTTCTGAACAGATGGACTGGTGCCCTTTTATCAGGGCTCTATTGAATGCTCTTAGCTGAGCCCTTTAAAGCTTTCATGGGCATTGCATTTGCATTTTGCTTTTGATCACTCTGATATTACAGTCTATGCCATTCTGAAATTTAGTGTGGGAAGAAAGAAGGACGTTTTCTTTATATAAGGTATAAAAGAAAATAAATGAACAAATTGTTCTAGCTGCATACTTACAGCATGTATGTGATGACACCAACACTCCACATGTCTGTTGGAAATGACACAAAATCATAGTTGACAACTTCTGGTGCCAGGAACTCTGGGGTTCCGAAGTTGACCTTCAGCTTTTCTCTGGGTCTGTACCTGGGGGGAGATGAAGGACATCTCTGCAGATTTGTTTTGGAAATCTGTGTCATATACAGATTTGTGAAAAACAAAACCCAATCTTGCTGGCTCCCAATGGTAAACTTGTTCCACTAAGCTTAACAATAATGCCATCAAGGCAGCTGGGAATACAAGAATATACTATTGTTTGACAATCCGCTAAAAAAGCAAGAGAACTATTCCGTGAGCACTTAACAAACAACTCCACTTACTCTTTAAAGAAAACCCTTTTTATTCTCTTGATGCTGTTCCAGAGTCTCACCTACATCTCAGTACCAGCTCTACTTTTGTGCTTTACTTAGCAGTTCTGAAACTGTGTATTGCATCACTCAGTTTACTGTATCCTGAAGACGAATTGCTTTTGTTGTACTGTTCCTCATTTGTAAGTCCCTTTGGATGAAAGTATCTGCTCAGTACTTTAAGAATTTAAACCTTACACCAGTGCCCCAAACTCAGACAAAAACTCCTTACCTAAACCTGGCAAAATAAAAGTTATGTAATTGCACTGTAAAGGTTTCACTGTACATATTTATAACTATAATGAGTTGGATAGTTGTAATGTTTTTAAAAAGACTGAATTTTGTTGTGAATGACAACCTGTGAGGCAATGTGACTGTAGTCATGGTGACCATGTGCAGTGACATGATTTGTGTCATTGGTGTGATTCAGAAGATGTAAATGTCAAATAAAAACTCTTTTGTGGAAGAGGGGACATAATCAGCAAAGTCTGAGATATATGCTTTCAGTTGTGTACTTACAAAGTATATAGTCATCTAATGTCAGCACTGGTTTCATAACAAGAGAATGTCGCTCACTTACTTTCTGGCGAGTCCAAAGTCAATGATCTTGATCTGATTCCCTGTGGTGTTCACGCATAATATGTTTTCTGGCTTAATTGCAGAAAATAAAAATTCAACAGGCTGTTAAAACTAAGTAACAGATGCACACAACAACTTTAGCAGCATCTATTACAATTTCTTAACTCTGTAGAAATCCATAATCAAGAGTGTATTGTTTATGAAGAGTAGTTACATATATGTCCTTAAAATGGGTCTACTATTAATATGTAAGCAATTTTGAATGCACTTGAATTGCTTTGTATCCTTTTTATATTGCTGTACATGTTAACAGAACATAAGCCCTGTATTCTAATTAAAATGTATGGCATGTAGACTGCTAATGTTGACATACATAAATGATTCATTGGTTGCTTTTTCCATAGAGCCACACACATGACACTATGCACTGCTAATCTAGTCAGTATCACATTCTAACATTCAGTCCAGTACGTGGGGTTTACCTTAAGGTCTAAATGGAGAATGTACTGCTGGTGAAGGTACTGTACCCCCTCACAAATCTGCCTGGTAAACACAATGGCATCCAACTCCGTCAGATGGTAATTCTCATCAACGATTCGTTCGAACAGTTCACCACCTTCCACACTGAAATAACAAACCAAGGGAAGATCTTTTAAAATTGCCCATCACAAATTAACTCTTTTTTGCGCATTGACATTAAGTGGCTTAGGCCATGTCAGTGTATTCCCAAAACTGGGTTTTAAAATCTGGGGGCTTGACCTATTAAAAAAAAACATTTTAATTTTTGTCTTTTTTGATTATGTCCTGTATTACAACGTCCTATCAATGCTCACTCGTACATTTACAAATCATACAATTGTATGCTTTTGTTTTCCAAATACCAAAACAAAATTCTGAATGAAATGTGTGGAGAGGGCAGAAGATGACACACCATCAGGGCTGTGTAAAGTGACATGTGTGGGAGCTCTGTGTTCTCACAACAGAATGTGAAGACCAGGCCAGGAGAGAAAATTTGCTTTGCAAATGAGGCCTGATTAGTTTTGCCCAAAGCAATGTCGGCAGTGTCATAATCAACCAGAAAATATGAACAATAGTTACTAAATGTAATTTTTGTAATTGTTAAACATTTATTATTTTTTAAATTTAATTTGGAGACACACTTAAGTCTTTCTCAGTCAATGATAAGGTCTACTTACTATTCCATGATGAGAGTGAGGTTAGTCCGAGATTCAAAAGCATCATACAGCTGAATCAGATTCACGTGGTTTAACTGGTTCATAACTCCGATCTCATTCTTCACTTCATCCTGGCCATCAAAGGGGAAAAAAGTCAAAATCGAGTGCAACGCATCTCGCTTTGAAAAGTGATAAGCCTATATTTTAAGCTTTTAAAAGAGTGTTGTTACACTGTTTAAAAAATGAAGACGTTAAAAATTAGGCAATTAGAAAGAGAGTGGCGATTTCAGATTGCACAGCTAAATTGCTAAAAGTGGATTTACGATGATTGCACAGGGCAGCGCAAACAACAGTTTAAACAGTTTTAGAAATGGGGGCTTGACAGCCTTTGCCAACCCTGTAATTGTATGCCCTACTTATGCTGGCTCTTCCTGTCTGCTATTCTCTTGACTGACCCAGAAAAAGCATTCAATTATGCAAAATTAGGAGCTCTCATTCTTACATGCTTTTGGCCAGACAATGCATATACTAGGAATGGTAAATGATTCACCATGAAAAGCTGTGTTTCTAACTTCTAATGTCCAGTAAGAGTGACTCCTTTGCTCTTTTGACACTCATGTCAAATGGAGAAAATTAGAAAACGATAGAGTGAAACTGATCTGTATTTGCCTGTTCTTGACTGATTGCCTACTAATGGCGGTAATAGAGAGAGCAGAGGGCAGAGAATGGCATCATATTGCGGGCAAGTGCTTATGACAGGAGAGCTGTCATTAGATGTAATTAGAGGCGCTTGTTGAAGCATGGAGGATGCAGGGAACAGAATGTTAGAATGTTCAGAATGCTGCATAAATATTATGCGCTTTTCAGCTTGAAAGTAAGCTTTCTTTTTGAAAGCTGATTTTAGAAACTCCATGTACTTATGTGTTCTTAAGGGACTATGTGTGTGAGGTTATGGTATTTGCAAGTGTGGTAGAGCGTGTAAATGTGTGCGTATTTTTTGCATGCTCATATGTGCAGAGCTGTCAGTCGTTGTCAAGGAAATGTTCTCGTTTAGCAACCTACCAGGAACAGAGTGATGGACAGATTGGAGTGGGAGGGCAGAGAGAGAGAGGGACAGACAGAAAGACAGAGAGGGAGAAAGACAGAGGGAGGAAATTGGAGGAAAACATACAGGACACAGACAGTAATGGTTTGTGTATTCTGTACTTACCCTCTCTTTCATACCCCGAACTTTTATAATCTTGGCAGCCAGTGTAAGACCTGATGACAGCTCAGCACACTTATGTACCTGTCCAAAACGACCTCTGCAAAAACAAACCACGACACACATACACAAATACACATAGATTTTAATTTATGGACTGAGAGAAAATGGCATGTGAAAGCTAACTATGTCACTATTTCCTTGAAAGCTTTCCCCCACCCACTTCCTGTGTGTTTACTGGATGCTGTGTCTCTATGGACTGAGATAGTTTGCTTATGTCAAGATGGCTGCTGCTCTTGTCCTAAAATAACTTCCAAACACACAGTTCAACACCTGCCCAAAATAAACCGTGCCTGTTATGAGTCAAAAACAAGCCAGTGTGTATTGGTGGCATAGGAGAAGGAGGGGGGCAAACAAGTCCTTGTCTGTGTTTATCAGTTACACCAGTCGGTCACTGTGTGCGTGCTAATGTTCCATGGGAAGTGACCTCATGGTTTTTAACTTGTCAACCCCCTACCCATCATTTTCTGATTTAATTTTATCAGATGTTATTAAGCCAAACCTTGGATGGCAATGTGTGGATAATACCAAGATGGAATACCAATCTGAAGCTCCTTCTTGCTGAACAGTAACCTGGTCATATTTTTGACTATACAGATAATAGTCAATAGAGGAGAGAATTTTTGTATCTTTGTAAAATGTTCTTTCCACATGGAAATGAAAAAAAAAGACCTATTCATACTTATTCATACAGAATGTATTTAAGAATGTACTGAATTTTAGAATGTACAGGTTAAATTAAGTAGCATCCAATGAAACTTCTCAGATTTGTAACACATGGACTCACCCGCCCAGCAACTGATTGGGATTGAGTGCGTAATATGTATTCATGGGGACCTGCTTGGCACTCACAATGCGATGCTCGAATGGGGCTGGAAGAGGTGGACAGTCATCTGAAAAACAAATACAAATTGTAGCATGATGACATGGTCATTTTATAACACTGACATTTGATGCCCCTTTTGCACAGTTAACAGTGATAACAGTTTTTACATTAAAACAACAGTTTTAAAGGGCCGTGCCAAAATATATGCTGTATTTATAATTAGTAAAAGTGCTCAGTTGAATTTAAAGAGCTAGTCACAATTATAAATATATCACTATAGTGTTGCACCTAATTGAGTACTTCTGTCACATGCTGTCCACCAGTTGCCAAGTCATTGTTCATCTTGGATACATAAGTGTACATAAGTGTTCCAATGTACTGAGCTATTAGTGACGATTGAGGAACTCAATATCACTTCAGGGAATTCGTTAAAAATAAAGCTGACTGTAAAAGATATTTTACTTACCAACGATCAATAGATGTGACACGACTTTTTTCAGAGGTCCCAGTTTTGCATTTTCTCCTTCAACAGGGTCCATTGTCTGTGAACTAGGAGCTGAACATTCCTTTACGATGGCAGACTCCAAAATGGTCTCTGCAACCATCATTTGGTTTATCTCAATAGCTGATTCAGTGCCTGGCATTTTCCCATCATGTTTTGGCAAAGGTGTTGCCATCTGCACTGTTTCTTTATGTTGTGACTTTGCCTCTGCATCCTTTTTGACAGGCTTTTTGGTGCAGAGCTGAGTTTCCTGAGGAACCTTCACCATCTGCACCAGCTGTTGTTGTCCTGGAACTGTTGGCTTGAGGGAAGGTTCTTCAAAATCCTTTGAAACTTCTGCCTGTTCTTGAGAAACCTCAGACTTCAGCTCAAATTGTTGTTGCTCATGTACTGTGGGCTTGAGTAAAGGTTCCTGACCAACCTGTGAACCTTCTACCAGTTCTGGAGGAACCTCAACCTTCAGTTCCACATGTTGTAGTTCAGGAACTGTTGGCTTAAGTGCAGCTTCCCCACCAACCAGCGAAGTATCTGCCTGTTCTAAAGCCCTGTTTTAACAGAAGATCAAGGGCTTATATATTACAACCTTTTACATATTACTAAACCATTACTATAGAAATAACTGCATTGTCATTTGATCACATTTCAGATGCAATTATTTATGTGAAATCTTATGTTATCAAAACCATTACATGGTAAATGGAAAAAACACTGCACAACAGATAATGTAGGTGAATTATTCTTGGTTTGTTTTATATGATATAAGATGTGGTTGCATATGAGAAGCGTCTATCAACAACAGCACAACCAATAACAGCAAAATTAAATGCTTGGAACTAAATAGCCTAAATCTTATAATGCATGTCAACATGCTTTCAGTTCTTAGTAACTATATACTGCTTTGTACAAAAATAACAGGTAGCCTAATCTCAAGACATTGGCCATTAGTTTAATGAATTACACGGCCCTACTGTCACAACACAACATGTTATTGGAGGAAAAGGGTCTTTTGTGCCTCAGTACAGAACACATAGCTAACACATTGAAAATACACAGCTCTCTGCCTTTCAGATCTGTCATGACTCTGAAAAGACACAGCTGTACCATTGTGCCTCAGAAATGTTTTTCCACCAAGAGCAGCCTATTGGTGTTTTCAATGACCGTGATATATATATATATATATATATATTGTGACGAGGCTCACCGGGGCAATCAGCGTCGCCCTGGCAACGGACGCGCCGCACCTGCCCGAGCCCATCACGGGCGGACCGGGCACAGCTGCAACGCGTCAACC